>CAKNXH010064030.1:0-10000 GCA_932178445.1 Andricus quercusramuli | reverse complement strand
TATATCAAAAGAGGGGCAATAGGGCGATTTAAAAAAAAATAGGGCAAGTAATTCTTTTGAATGAAATTAATGTAGGTTCCATTAGGGTCGTCTAAAAATATTATTTTTTTGATTTCAGTCTGACCTCCTCATTTTGTGTTTTCTTGTGAAAAAAATTTTCCTAATTTTTTGAGATTTAAACAAATGTTTAGAGGTAGGAGACGGCCTTTAAAGTACCCCAGAGCGTTAAAAATTTAGTAAGTCCTTGAATTTTAAAAAGAATTCTGAAAAAAAATGAAACTTGAAAAACTTTTTTAAATATTTAATTTACCAATTTTCCAATTTTCAACAAAAAATTTAAATTTCAACCAAGAAAGATGAATTTTCAACAAAAAAGTTGAATTTTCAATAACAGAAAATAATGTCTAAATAAATAGTTAAAATTTTAAGCAAAAAAGACAAATTTTGAACGAAATAGTTAAATTTTTAATCAAATAGCAGAATTTTCAACAAAATAGTAGAATTTTTAAACAAATAGTAGAATTTTCAACAGAATAGTTAAATTTTCAACCAAATAGTAGAATCTTCAACAAAAAAGTTAAATTTTCAACCAAATAGTTGAATTTTCAATCGAATGGACAAGTTTTTAAAGAAAAATAGTATATTGTGCTACAAGTGCGGAAAGTAGGCAGTTCCAGACGAGTGTGAAGTTTGCTGTACGAGCCAGAGGCGAGTCGAAGGGGAGTTGTAGGCGAGTCGTAGGCGAGTTGGAAGCGAGCCGAAGGCGAGCTGTAAACGAGCCGAAGACAAGCCGGAAACGACCCGAAGATGAGCCGATGGCAAGTACTGTAAACTTCACAAGAGTTGCAACTGTCTACTTTCAGCACCTGTTGCACACGATATTTTTTGTAACAAATGCAGGAAATTTTCGATTTGAGAAACAATAAGAATAATTTTTTTGGAAATTTATGGTAATTTTTGGAAATTTATGGTAAAATTACCAAAAATTTCCGGAAATTTCCAGTGTATATGTATATTACCGAAAATTCCCAGAAATTCAGGGTATCGAAAGCTTTTTGGAAAAAATCCGAAAATTTCAAAAATTTCCGGAAAATGCTAAATTTCCGGAAATTTATGAAAAGTTGCTGAATTATCGGAAATTTCTGGTCTCCAAAGCTTTTTGGAAAGATTCCAAAAATTTCCAGAAATTTATGGAAAATTGCTAAATTTCCGGTTATTTATGAAAAATTGCTAAATTACCGGAAATTTCAGGTAGCCAAAGCTTTTTGGAAACAATTTGAAAATTTGCTAAATTTCCGGAAATTTATGAAAAATTGCTAAATTTCCCAAATTTCCGGAAATTTATGGAAAATTGCTAAATTTTCGGAAATTTCAGGTATCCAGAAATTTCTGAAATTTTCGGTAATTTATCGGTAATTTATGGTAATTTATCAGTTATTTATGGTAACTTATCACTTCGAGTTTGTCCAATCACTATTCACTACTCACAATCAGTCTCTCAATCGTCAAATCATAATGAAGTGAGGTTATTATTTCGGCAGTCTTGGAAAGTAAATCTGAATCGAAATGCGCAAGCGCAACAGCAAGAAAAAGTAATCTGGCTGGAAGTGCGCAAGCGCAACAGCTAGAAAAAGTAATCTGGCTCAAAGAGCGCAAGCGCAGCAGCTAGAAAAAGTCTTTTTATAACTGCTTTTTACCACGGCTTTGGAATTGGTCACTTCCCGCACGCAATACATGCCTCGAAAAGCGAACATTTCGTGCGGGCGTTACAAAAAGTATATTTTCACCCAAAAATGATGAATTTTCAATCAAAAAGTTGAATTTTCGACAAGAAGAAATAATTTTTAACCAGATAGTTAAAATTTTGAGCAAAAGAGACAAATTTTCAACAAATTGAGTTAAATTTTTAAACAAAAATGTGAATTTTGAAACAAATAGAAGAATTTTCAACAAAATATTTAAATTTTCAATCAAATAGTAAAATTTTCAACAAAATAGTTGAATTTTTAACCAAATAGTTGAATTTTTAACCTAATGGATGAGTTTTTACAGTTAGAAGTTTATTTTAACCATAAAAAATGAATTTTCAATCAAAAAGATGAATTTTCAACAAGAAAAAATAATTTTTAAGCAAAAGAAACAAATTCTCAACAAAATAGTTGAATTTTTAACGGAATAGTTGAAATTTTACCCAACAAAGATGCATTTTCAATAAATTATTTGATTTTTTATAGAAAAAGATTGAACTTCAACCAAAAATAAAATATTTAAATATTCAAGTCATAAATACGAATTTTTTAAAGAAGTTTGCATTTTCAATACAGAAAAGTGAAAATTTCAACAAAAAAAGCAGACTTTCTTTACCAATAAAGATGAATTTTCAATAAAAAAATTTATTCTCAACAAAAAATTTAATAGTTGATATTTCGACCAAAAAATTGATTTTTAACAAAGCAGTCCAACATTTAACCAAATAGTCAAATTTTCAACCACGAAAATTAATTTTCTACAAAAAAAGACAAATTTTCAACAAAATATATGAATTTTTAAAAAATAGTTCAATTTTGAAGAAATAAATTTTCAACTAAGAAAATCAATTTTCTACCACAAAACTCATTTTCAACTAAACAAGATAAATTCTCAACGAAAAATATAATATTTGATATTCAACTAAAAAAATTCATTTTGAATAAAAAACAGTCAAATTTTATAAAATTATCAAGAATTTTTAACAATTGTAACATATAAATTTTCAAGTAAAAAAATTAATTTTTAACCAAATAAAAAACCGTATAGTTGAATTTTTAATTGAAAATGGAATAGTTCAATTTTCAGTTTATAAAAAAAAAATCAATGACGAAAAAAAACGAATTTTTAAGCAAAAAGATTAATTAACTGAAATAGTGTAAATTTCAGTTAAATAATGGATTTTCAACAAAGTAGATAAATTTTTAACCATATAGTTGAATTTTTATCTGAAAATGGAATAGTTCAATTTTCGGTTCAAAAAAATTAATTTTCAACTAGAAAAAAAATGAATTTTCTCATAAGAAAAGATCTGTTCTAAACAAAAATGGAATAGTTCAATTTTCAACCAAATTGTTAAATTTTTAATTTAGGAAAAATTAAAAAAAAATATAAACAGTTGGATTGTATATAAAAAAATTAATTCTGAATCAAAAAACAAATATTGAACCAAATATTTGAGGTTTCAACAAAAAAAAAAAAAACTAATTTTCAATTAAAATGATGAATCTTTAACCATGATAATTTATTTTCAACCAAAAAGACTAATTCTTTAACTTTTTAAGCAAAAAGATGAATTTTTAAACCAAAACTGAAATGATTACATTTTCAGTAAAACATTAATTTTCAACCAAAATTTTTTTTAACAAAACAGTTGAAGTTTCAACAAAAAAAAAAAAGAATTTTCAATTAAAGTTATGAATCTTGAACCAAAATAATAAATTTTTAACTTTAAAGTTGCTTTAACCAAAAAGACGAATCTTGAAAGAAAGACATGCATTTTTGTCCAAATAGTTGAATTTTCAACCGAAAAAACTAAATTTCAACCAAAATGAGAATGTTCAATATTTATTTTAAAAAATTAATTAAAAAAAAGAACGAATTTTTAACAAAATATGTAAATTTTTAACCAAAAAGATGAAATTTTTGAAACAAATAGCAGAATAGTTTTTCTTAATAATAATAATAATAATAATAATAATTTTCAATAATTTAAAATAATAATAATTTTCTTATTTCTTAGTTTCTTATTAAAGGGGAAGTTTCATGAACGTGGGAAAAAAAGAGGAATTCTAAAAAAAAGCATGAGAGCATGAGAGCATGAGAGAAATTTGACTTCGAATCGGCCTCTCTTTTTTCTGCAATCAAAAGATCTTCGCTTGGAAGAGAAAAAAAAAGTGAATTTGAGGTTGAACCAACATAAGAATTGCATCAGAAATTACAGTTATCAAGAGGATGGTCGATTTTCCTAGGGATGATAAAAAGTGATGAATAAACAAAAAGTGCCACGCCAGTTGATTAGCTTTGCCCAAGTACATGGGATCAAATTAGATTGAGAATTACAGAAAGGTGGATTAACCAAGAACAAACAGTGCTTGTAGAGAAAAATTCTTTCACCTTAAGAAAGAGTTATTATAGTAACTGGGGCGAGGCGAATGAGGCAGTTACCAACTATCGCTCGATGCTTTTTTTATTAATTATTTGCGACAATTTCGAAAATAACGCATAGAAAAAGGCTCGATCAGAAGAAAAATGTATTGATCAGAAAAAACAGGGTCGTACAGGTCGTACGGTCGTACGGTCGTACAGGTCGTACGGTCTACGGTCGTACGGACGTACGGTCGTACAGACGTACGGTCGTACATACGTACGGTCGTACAGTCGTACATTTTTTAAATTAAATTTATTCAGAAAAAGGATTTCCTTTCGCTCCGCTGGGAATCGAACGCGAGGTCAACTGATTGCCGGTCAGGTGCTTCAACCACTAAGCTACTAGAGATTAGAATTTCCAAAATGATAGATGAAGTGACAGTTTCGCGCGGATAGATTAGAAATCAAATTTCCAGAATTGGGCGTCGCGGCCCGAGAATCCGACATTGGCGAGAGTCGTGATTTTCTCTCTTACACTCTGCACCCGCTAAGATTTTTTGCGCGAAAATAACTCTCGACCGGTCTCAAAACGCTTGGAAGATTTGCTATATACGCGAGTCGAAAACGATTCCGCGTATACCTACAGGGTGTTCTGGGTGCAAAGGTTACATAGAATTTCTCAACCCCCTCTTCCTCCCCCATACTCCCCCACCATCACAAGCAAGATCTCAAGAGCCACCGTCATTCCCCAGACCTCGACTATCCACCTCCCTTCTAGCCTTCGTCATCCAGGAACGAGGGGATTGTACTGCGGGTATTTGAAGGCTACCGGAATCATACACAAAGACTCTGCCTTATTCTTTCCTCTGCATATCTTATGCACGTAAGATTGACGAGAAACGATTTCGAAGTGGGAAACGTTTTCTACAATTCATGCACACCAGTCACAAATTATCTACAGGGCTGTAAAAAAAATTCAACAATTTCTCGAATCTTGATCTTGAGTCTTCAGCTTGCGTCATGACCTTGGAAAGTTGTCGAGGAAATCTGAAATTTAGAAGAAATTGAAAGTCTTTGGAACCTCGTCTTTAATTTGGGCGAGGAAAAGTTTAAAAATTCACGCGTTCCCGAGTTATGACGAAAAATGTCCAAGCGCATCTACTTTTAGTCGATTTAAAAAATAAATACTCGAGGAGGTTTGGTTCTATTGGAACTAGTTTTTATTATCTAGAATTTATGGGGCACAATAGTTGAAATCCCATTTTTAATTTGAGCCAAGAAAACTTGAAAAATCTTCACGCGTTCCCGAGTTATGACCAAAAATGTCCAAGCGCATCTACTTTTAGTCGGTTTGAAAAATAAATAATCTAGTAGGGTTGGTTCTATGAAAACTAGTTTTTATTTTGTGGAATTTACAGAGCACAATGATTGAAATCTTATTTTCAATCCAAGCCAAGAAAACTTGAAAAATCTTCACGCGTTCCCGACTTATGACTAAAAATGTCCAAGCGTATCTACTTTTAGTCGATTTAAAAAATAAATACTCGGGGAGGGTTGGTTCCATGAAAACTGGTTTTTATTATCTGGAATTTACAGGGCACAATAATTGAAATCTTATTTTCAATTTGAGCCAAGAAAACTTGAAAAATCTTCACGCGTTCCCGAGTTATGACCAATAATGTCCAAGCGCATCTACTTTTAGTCGATTTATAAGACAAATATTGTACTACTTGGATTATCGGATTATTTAGACTACTCAGGATTACAAGTAGATTGAAAATAGATTACATAAGATTACAAGGAAATTACATAGGATTACGAGTGGATTAAACGGGACTGCAAAAGGATTACTGGAAAGCTGGATAAGGGATTTTACAGTTAAGGGTGATTTTTGGGACTAGGAAGAGCTGGAAAAGGGATTTTAATTTGAAGGGTCATTTTTGAAACTAGGGAGAGCTGGGAGAGGGGATTTTAATTCAGAAGTGTTTTTTGGGACTGCGTGGTCCTGGAAAAGGAGATTTTACACTTAATGGTGATTTTTGGGACTGGGAAAAGCTGGAAAAGGAGATTTTATACTTAGAAGTGTTTTTTGGGGCTGGGTGGTCCTGAAAATGAATTTTAAACTTATTGGTTGCTTTTGGGACTGAGAAGAGCTGGAAAAGAGGATTTTAAACTTAATAGTCATTTTTGGGAGTGAGAACGGCTGGAAAGGGGGATTTTACAATAAAAGTTATTTTTGGGACTGGGAAGGGCTGGAAAAGGGTATTTTACAATAAAAGTTATTTTTGGGGCTGGGAAGAGCTGAAAAAGGGGATTTTACACTTAGAAGTGATTTTTAGGAGTGGGTGGTCCTGGAAAAGGGTATTTCACACTTATTGGTCGCTTTTGGGACTGAGAAGAGATGGAAAAGAGGATTTAAAAATTAATAGTCATTTTTGGGAGTGAGAAGGGCTGGAAACGGGGATTTTACACTTAGAAGTATTTTTTGGGATTGGGTGGTCCTGAAAAAGGAGATTTTACACTTAATGGTGATTTTTGGGACTGGGAAGAGCAGGAAAAGGGGTTTTTATACTTAAATGTGATTTTTGGGTTGGGTGGGCCTGGAAAAGGGGATTTTAAACTTAATGGTCATTTTTGGGAGTGAGAAGCGCTGAAAAAGGGGAGTTTACACTTAGAAATGATTTTTTTTTTTTGGACTGGATGGACCTGAGAAAGGGGATTTTACACTCCATAGTGATTTTTGGGACGAGAAAGAGCTGGAAAAGGGTATTTTACATTAAAAGTTATTTTTGGGGCTGGGAAGAGCTGGAAAGGGGGATTTTATATTTCGAAGTCATTTTTAGGAATGGGTGGTCCTGGAAAAGGGTATTTTACACTTAATGGTCGTTTTTGGGACTCGAAAGAGCTGGAAAAGGGTATTTTACATTAAAAGTTATTTCTGGGACTGGGAAGAGCTGGAAAAGGGGATTCTATACTTAATGGTCGTTTTTGGGACTGGGAAGAGCTGGAAAAGGAGACTTTACACTTAGAAGTGATTTTCAGGACTCTGTGGTCCTGGTAAAGGGGATTTTAAACTTAATAGTCATTTTTGGAAGTGAGAAGGGCTGGAAAAGGGGATTT
Organism: Andricus quercusramuli; assembly: GCA_932178445.1. Lineage (NCBI taxonomy): Eukaryota > Metazoa > Arthropoda > Insecta > Hymenoptera > Cynipidae > Andricus > Andricus quercusramuli. Next base: position 2,764 of record CAKNXH010064030.1, on the reverse strand, counting down.
TACACTCAGAAGTGTTTTTTGTGATTGGGTGGACCTGAAGAAGGAGATTTTACATTTAGTAGTGATTTTTGGGGCTGGGAAGAGCTGGAAAAGGGTATTTTACATTAAAAGTTATTTTTGGGGCTGGGAAGAATTGGAAAAGGGGATTTTACACTTAGAAGTGATTTTTAGGACTGGGTCGTCCTGGAAAAGGGGATTATCCACTTAATTGTCGTTTTTGGGACTGGAAAGAGCTGGAAAAGGAGACTTTACACTTAGAAGTGATTTTTAGGTCTGGGTGGACCTGGAAAGGGGGATTTTACACTTAACAGTCATTTTTGGGACTGAGGAGAGCTGAAAAAGAGGATTTTATACTTAGAAGTGATTTTTAAGACTAGGTTGTTCTGGAAAAGGGGATTTTATACTTAATGGTCGTTTTTGGGACTGGGAAGAGCTGGAAAAGGAGACTTTACACTTAAAAGTGATTTTTGGTGCCAGGTGGGCCTGGGAAAATGGATTTTACACTTAATGGTGACTTTTGGGACTGGGAAAAGCTGGAAAAGAAGATTTTATCATGAATAGAGCTAGACATGGGCTAGTGTGATTTTTCACCGATTAAAGCTGGAGAAGGGAATTTTGCACTTAGGGGTGGTGAATTTTATAGCTCCTTTCTCAGCTCTCAACAGTGTTAAAAATCAAAGATAAGTGTAAAATTTCCTTTTCCAGCTCTTTCCAGCCCCAAAAGTCACCCCTAAGTGTAAAATCGCCGTTTCCAACTCTCCCCAGCCCCATGATTCTGTCAGAGTGGCTTATCCGAAATCAAAAAACAAAATTGGATATTAATCTATAGACAGATGTCTATCGCCGGAACTAGGATTTTTTGAAAATTTCGAAAATTCAATTTTTTGTATGCTTCTGAATATCAAGACCCAACATTTCATGATTTTTTGCGACTATTTTTTTATGAAAAAAAAACTGTTCAATATTTTTTTTAAATCCTAATTCCGGCGATAGCCCTACGTGTGCTGAATATACCATTAAAATTTGAGAGCAATCGATTGAACCGTTTTTGAGAAATCATGGTCGCCAGCTTAAGAAATGTAGTTTCGAGAAAAACGCGTTTGAAAGTTCGGATGATAGCTGTTACAACTTCGAATATTGGAAAATTACTTGACCAGTATATTCTATACATACTCTAGATTGGATTTATGCAAAAAAAATCGATTTTTGGAAACCGTCACACAAGATGACCCCCTTAAGGCCTTTGACCAGAATATGCAATCGGTTCTGAACTTTGAGGTCGAACTATTGAATATTTTTGTCTAAATTTTTGCATACCACATCTACATAATCATACATCACAGCAGACAGAGCCCCTTTTTCGATAAAATGTTTACATTTTGTTTAATAATCAACAATAAAGAACAATTCAGTGCTAGCTGTCCATGCATTTCCCCAGCATGCTCTGGATGTAATAATCGTTCCAGAATGGAAGGGACTCCTTTTGGAATATCGCGAATCTCGGAACATGATTAAATCTCGAATATTCCTTATGTTTATTTAATTTTTCGCCAAGCCGCGTGGGAGATATTTTCTTGCTAGTCACGAGTGTCGACTACTCACGATATCAAAGTTACCACTCGCAGAAGTGCGCCAGGAACCGTGAAGGTGTTTCGTGCTCGCGAACGCGACTTTCCAAGGACACGAAGAAGAATCAAGAAACCCCTGGGGAACGTCCGCGAGAACCGGAAAGATTCCCTCGATCCGCTACGAACCAAGTTACGAACGGCTTCCAAGGTCCGCTCGTATTGGCTGGACTGGGTAGTCGGTACTCCTCTGCCCGGCTGCGAATGTGTGCGAACTTGATCGCGTGAACATGCACATACCAGCGGGTATTCTTAAACGCACGTCCGGCCAAACGAGCCCGACGCTCCTCTCCTCTCCTCTCCTCTCCACTCTCCACTCTTTATTGTTTAAAACGTTTCCCTTTATTGTGTCTACAATGTATGTTAAGACCCAGCCGGTCACACGCTTCCAACTTGCACACAAATTTATCGCGATTTACCTCAACAAAGGAAAAAAAGGAAGAGACACGAAAATTGATTCTACCAAGTTCCAATTCAGAGTGAACTAGTTTTGATACTTACCAGCTGAGAGCTCTCGTCCTATCTTTTCGAACTGAAAGTGTTGTATTTTAGTTCACTTGTGGCTTTAATAAAAAATGGGTAGCGATTTGACCTGGAAACCTGGAACAACCTGGAATTTAGCTTTAAGATCTGGATTGGTTTTAGGAACTTTTTGAAAGAGCTTCTATCTTGTAGTCTCTAAATTGTGCAGAAATTAATTTCTTTCTACAGCAATCTGGAATAATCTTCGATTTTGGACGTTTTTTCACTCTAAGAAGAGTATAATGAGTTTTTTAAAAAATGATTTCCATCATTTTGTTCGTGCTGTTTCTAATTGGAACACACTTTTTTTGGAACAGTAAGACGAGTTGTGATTTAAAAGTCTGAATAAAGTTCTTGTGACTGGGGAGAGCTGGAAAAGGGGATTTTACACATAAAAGTTATTTTTGGGGCTGAGAGGACCTGGAAAAGGGGATTTTATATTTAGACGTGTTTTTTGGGAATGGGTGGACCTGGAAGAGGAGATTTTACACTAAATGGTGACTTTTGGGACTGGGAAGAGCTGGAAATGGGGACTTTACATTAAAAGTTACTTTTGCGGCTCGAAAATTGGATTTTACACTTAAAACTTATTTTTGGAAATGGGAAGAGCTGGAAAA
>CAKNXH010064029.1:373633-386441 GCA_932178445.1 Andricus quercusramuli | reverse complement strand
AAATTGATTAGCATTTCGAACTCGAAAGTTCATTGCCTCACTACCCGGTTCGGGTAGTGTTTCTAGGTGGATAAATACTACCAGTGTGGGTCCACCACACCCACGACGGGTCAACAACACGCAGTATTCCCCGAACGGTCACCCATCCAAGTACTAACCGCGCCCAACACTGCTTAACTTCAGTGATCTAACGGGAACTGGTGTTTTCAGCGTGGTATCGCCGTTGACAAATACAAAACAAACACCATTTAAATAAGTTCCTGTTTTTAGTTACATCAATTTTAAACCACCGACGAATTCATGACGCCATCGGCAATGGATGGATTGCATCACTAAAAAACATTTATTTTTGACATTTCTGTGACAGTTGTCACATTACTCCATATTCTTACTGAGAAATGAAGGGGATTTATAATAAATAACACAGTTTTGGATGGTAAATGTTATTCACAGGTCGCGTATAGTTGAGAGTTCATTGGAGCAAGACGGTTTTGCCTTCCGCGACTGTTCCAGATGACTTGTATGGATATATGAGGTAAATGGAGAACTTTTTTCGCGTGCCCCGATGGCATGAACGCGTATTCAAAAGTCGTTACCGAGGTCACCACCTTAGATACAAATGCATTTCAAAATTATTTCACAGATCGCAACTCGTGTAATAGTGTAGTGGTTAACGTAATCGACTTGCGTGCTCAGGTTTATGCGTTCAAATCCCCCCCGTTGCGTGCGAAATTTTAATTGTCTTATAAGCGTTATAACTTACAAATATCAATTAATTATAAGTATATCCTAAAATATATCTCAGAATTAACCGTTTGTTTATTTATTAATTATTTTTTTGTCATTTTTTACAATTTATAGAACCGTCCAAACTATAGTCTGCAGCGTTAACATAAGTTAATATTCAGTTGCCTATAGTTGTAAAATTTACTGAACTGACGTCTTGTCCATATACTTACTTGGAAGATCAGTAAATTTAACTTAGTTTTCAGTAATATATAGGGTTCTTCTTTCTGCGTGTACTCACTAAATAGCGGCAGACCAGCAGCTGGCTAGACCGTCTAGCCACAAACTTTGCAAAAGTGTTACAGGTCTGGCCAGCCCCAGACCAGACTGTCTGTTCTGCGCCAGATTAGAGTCTAGACGGTCTAGTCTGGGACTGATCAACGCCATAAGATTCTTCCACTAGGGATTCTATACATACTCTAGATTGGATTTATGCAACAACAACAAAATCGATTTTTCGAAACCGTCACACGGGATGACTCCCTTAAACTTAGCAAAATGATATTGAAGAAGCGCATTCTTCTCTCACAACAGTAACTGAGGGCTGGGCTGCAATATCGTAGGACATAATATATTGCGCCTAAATATGAGAGAGTCTCTCTTACGTCATTGTATCGCGTGATTCGCGGCGCTCAAGTCAACTCCAAGCGGCCAGGGGCCTCCCCTCTTCCAAGCAAAAAATAGTATATCCCCAACTTATTTCACGCAGGCCCCAAATATTTCTAACACAAACACTAGTTAATAATGAAGTCCGTTTTTGACAGTTTTGAGTCACACGCGGACTCGCTGAATACAATGACGCAAGACGCGCGGACCAGACAACTCGACTGGAGGTTCATGTATTGGCCGCGTGGAGCGCTATATCACTGGTTGAATCTATCATTTGGTGTCACTGGTATATTCAGTAACGCTGTTTTAATTGAGTTACTCACTGGTTAACCCAGTCAACGTAGGAAAATTACTGGTTCACCAGTGATAATTAAAAATACTGATTCAACTAGTAAGAATTTAACTGTTTCTGTTTAACAGAGCATGGAGAAGGGATTGAGAATAAGAGGAAGGGGGACATAGGGGTAGTGGGTAGAGGCGATGGGTTGTTGGGGGTTAGAGTTGAGTGTGGGACAAACGGTGATGGACAAAGAGGATGTCAAAGTAGAGGAGGAGGTGGAATAGTACTTTATTTGTTAATTAAATTCATTCAGAAGAAAGATCACCTTTCGCTCTGCTAGGAATCGAACGCCAGGTATTATTTTTCAAGATGTTATGTTTTAATACATGTCAATTTTACTAGGAATCTGTATTATTATCAGACATGGTAAAATGGAAATCTATAATATCGATCAAAGTAATCTCCTCTAATACAGAAAATTTCAACGTCTTTTCAGATTAGATGGAGCTATATATAAAAAAATTTTCAAATTAAATTCATTCAGGAAAACGATCTTCTCCTTTCGCTCCTGTGTGATTCGAACGCCACGTCGACTGATTACCGGTCAGGTGCTCACGAGAAGATCTTTTTTTTTGAATGAATTAATTTGAAACATTTTTCAATGTATAGCTTGATCTAGTCTGTAAATACGCTAAATTTTTCTGTATTATAGGTGATAACTTTGATCGATATTGTAGATTTCCACTTTCACGGTGTGTGAAAAGATCTCTCTTCTGATTGATCGCTACCATCTTCAATGATAATACAGATTCCTAGTGAAATTGACATGAATTTAAAACATAACATCTTGTTGAATGCATGTTTCAGAAAAAGGATTCTTCGATCTCTCTAGTAGCTTAGTGGTAGAGCACATGATCGGCAATCAGTTGACCTAGCGTTCGAATCCCAGCGGAACGAAAGGAGAAGATCTTTTTTCTGAATATTTAATTTATATAAATTAATAATGTATAACACCCTCTAGTATGAAAATACGTTGAAATATCCGATGATAATACAGATTCCTAGTAAAATTGACTATATTTGTATTTATTTAGTGCGGTAGGGGCTGAGAGTAAGGAGGGGCAGCGCCGACCAGTTAAAAGTCAATGATTTTTTTAAAGTTAATAAGATGTCGAATTGATCCGTTTTTTTTTATTTCGAGTCCTACATTATTATGTATCATATTTCCATAAGCATTAGTTACATTGGTGAAAAAATGATTTATTTATTCAATTGTTTTCAACAAGCTGTATTTCGTCGGCTTTGCCCCATACTGGAGGACAAAGCCGACCGCAGCTTTTTATGAAAATCAAAACATCTGAAGATGGCAAAACATGATGGTTCGCGTCCGTGGTATATTGTGTACTCAAAAAATTACCTCTAAACATATCCAGAAAGAACAATAAGTTATTCTTAATAAAAATAGTGATAGCTGTGATATAACCTCTTGTGCGTTGACATTCTACCAAACACGGACTACGCGCAAAGGTTTCTACCATACCAATACAAAACACCCGCTCTACCGAACGGATTTAAAATAATAATATTCAATAGTTTCTTGCATGTAGCCCAGAAGATAAGTGGCTGTTCTACATTACCGATCAGTTATCGACAAAACTTATGATACTTTTATAACCTAAGCACGTGTGAACTATTATTTTCGTCGGGCTTGCCCCACTGGTGAGGCCTCAATTATTTACGATGTTTAATATATTTTGGACTTGAATAACTATTGCCATTAATATTGAAAACTTTATATTTCTGCCAGCGAATCTTCCATTCTTTCATTGTCAAAACTGTTTTCTGCATAATTTTTCTTTTACATCGTCAATTTTCAAGATTCTAGTAAGTCGCACTATGTCTATAATAAAATGGATTTATTTAATGCAAAGGAATATTAAAATTGCTAAATAATAGCGATTTTATAAGCCAAGTCGCCTTTGCCCCACCGGTCGGCGCTGACCCTCCTTACCCTGTATATGGTAGGAGTGAGACGGATGAGGAATAAGAAAAGTTATATATAGTGTTGATTGTGACACCTTGTGCTTTAAGGTCGAGAATGAAAATTCAAATTTCGTATAGATCTAACAATTTTTGAAGATATTCGATTCCAGATAGTTGATTTAATATTAAGAGTCTCGGATTTAGAAGCTTTTAATCAAACATTATGGTAGTCTTTTGCTTTTCCATTAACGGCTCTTTTTCTACAAACAACTTGCGATTTCCAGAGGAAAAAAATGAAGGTCGTCCGGCTAACCGCATCTGTGCTTAAATACCTCGCGGGACTAATGCAACGATGCTTTTAAGGGATCAGCCATAAGGGGAGCAAGATATTATCGGACAGTGATAGTGGCTCTGGGATCTGGGGATCCCAAAGTGGGCTGACTGCCGGGCTAATGGACCGTTGCAGCGTTCTGTGAATAACATTCGTTTTTTTTCTTCCTCGCAGGAGAGTCCTTATCACTCAGGATCTTTAAGACTTAGAAGCTTTAAATCTTCTCCAAATTAAAACTACTGTGCATTTTAATGTAAATCAAAATGTTTACTAAGTTGAGCAGGGAATTTTCTAGAAAATTTTCTAGTCTGAAAATGTGATTTTTCTATAGTGCGAAAGGGAAATGTTGGAGGATACAGGGCAATGACGCCAATATTGGGCCACCCTTCTCGCCTGAGAATATTAAATTAGAAAATAAGTAATAAACTTTATTCCTGCGTAAGGCTTCTTAGCATTATAAGGTTTCAATTTTAAATAGCTGATCGAGTAACACTAAAATGTCTGGAATGCAGATAAGTGGATTTAATCTTTGTCCAAAAATCACTTTCAATACAGCTTGAAATATGATCCTAATCTGAAGTGGCTCACTACTGATGTCTTTCCATTAACGGGGATCTGAAGTAGAAAATTCTTTCTTTCTGAAGGCCTGCAATATCGAATTATTTTATCTTGCGATTTCATCGTATTTCTAATTTTGTTCACAGTACTTTGAAATTGTATTTAGGGGTCGTCCATAAACTACGTCACGAATTTCGGGCTATTTTTGACATCCCGTCTATTCTGCCAAAAAAGTTGAATTTTCAACCCTTAAAGACAAATTCTCCATAAGAAAACATTAATTTTTAACTAAAAAGTTGCGTCAACAACCAAACAGTTGAACTTTAAGGCAAAATAAAATAATTTTCAACATAATGATTCAACTTTTGACCAAATAGTTACATTTTCAAGACAAAAAAAAAAGAATTTTCTCAAAGACAAGCCATTCAACAAAAATTTTATCTTCAACCAAAAAAGATGAATTCTTATCTAAGAAAGATTACCTTTTTTCCATGAAAGATGAATTTTTCAATAAAAGAGGACAAATTTTCATCAAACCAGTTGATTTTCCGACCAAAAAAAATGACTATCAAAATGGTTGAATTTTCAACCTACAAAGATACATTTTCAATCAAATTGTCGAATTTTCATCGAGGAAAATCAAAATTCAACCACCAATAGTTGCATTTTGAATGCAACAAGACGAGTTTTTTTGGAGGCAATTAAATTTTCAACAAAAAAGTTCATTTTCAACGAAATAGGTAATTTTCTATAAAAATGGTTAAGTTTTGAATTAGATAGTTGAGTGCTCAACTAAAAATATGAATTCCTGGAAAAGGTGATTTTTAAGAAAATAGATTAATTTTCTACCAAATTGTTGAATTCTCAAGCCTAAAATATGAACTTTCTTCAACACAGCTCAATTTTCAACCAGAAAATATGAATTTTCAACGAAACATGTAATAAGTGATATTTCTACTAAAAACATCTTCATTTGAATGCAAACTAGTTAAATTCAACCAAAAATACGAAATTATTAATAAAACTGTTGAATCCTCCATCAATACAGATTATTCATCATCCATCAAAAAGAATAAATTTTCAGCCGAGAAGAATGATTTTTTCAAAAGAATGTGTTAATTTTTAACTGAAGAAATAAATCTTCACCGAAAAAGTAATTTTTTAACGATTTATTTCCACCAATTAATTTAATTTATGCCCAAAACAGATTAAGGTTTGAGAAAATAGGTGTATTTTCAATATAATAATTAAAATTTCAACAAAAAAGCAGAATTTTAACCAAACAAGATAAATTGCAAAACAAAAATATAATTGTAGTTTTTTCAAGCAAAAAAAGTTAAATGTCCTTATCTGTTTCTATTGAGTCAGTTCGCATTTGAGCGAAAAAATAAGAAATAGTTCAAAGTTATTATCTACAAAAAAAGACGAATTTTTATCAAAGTACATGAATTTTGAAGGCCGAAAGACGAATTATCTGCAAAACAGTGGAATTTTCAACAGGAAAATATGATTTTTCCACACAAAAAATTCATTTACTACCGAAAAGTTGGATTTTCAAATAAATGGCTTAATTTTCAACTGAATTGTTTAAATTTTTTCCAATATAGTTGCATTTTCAACCAAAAAAGATTTCAATTCGAACTAAGAAACGGTTGAATTGAACCAAAAATGACGAGATTTCAACCAAAGTTTTTTATTCCTCAACTGAAATGGATCAATTTTTAACCAAAAGATATGAATTTTGAACCAAGAGGATTGGTTTTCTACCAAAACAGACGAACTTCTAGTCAAATTTATGAATTTTCAACCAGAAAGTATGAAAAAATGGAATTATTACATTTTTAGTTGAAAAAATAATTCTCATCAAAACAAAAACGAAGTTTCAACAAAAAAGTTTAATATTCAATGGAAGAGATGATCTTCCAACTAAAATTATGTATCTTCTGCAAAAAATATCTTTCCAACAAATGAGCTCAAAATTCAACTCAAACGTTGATTTTTTAACCAGGAGAATCAATTTTCACAAAAACAGGCAAATTCTCAACAAAAAACATGTATTTTCAACAAAAAAGTTGAATTCTGAACTAAAAAATACCAATTCTCAACCGAATAGTTGAATTTTTAACTAAAAACGATCAATTTTGAACAAAAATTGGAATTTTTCAATTTCAAGGATTAATTTTCAACCAAAAAGGAAAAAAAAATCAACAAAACAGAAAAATTTTATGTTAAAGAGTTGAATCTTAAAAAAAATTGTTTAAGGAAGTATTTCAACTTTAAACAAGTAATTGAATTTTTAACTAGGGTATGATCATTTTTAACAAAATAGTTGCATTATCAACTAAACAAATCAATTTTTAACCAAATAGTCGAATTTTTAACCAAACAAGATTCACTCCGAACCAGAAATATAATAGTAGAACAAAAAAATACTTCTAACCAAAATCTTTTGGATTTTCCAATTGGCTTCGATTAATTCAGGAAGGAAAAAGGAAAGTTTCTTGAAAATCAATAAAAATGGAATTCTTGAAAGCAGGAGAAAAGTTAGGAATAGGAAAAACAGTATAAAGTCTGAAATATGGAAATTATTTTCAAACTTGTTAATTTATCATTTAAAATACAAATAAACTAGATATAGTATTGTTGTATTTCCAACATCGAACATGTTTTTCTCATACGAAAAGAATAAGCAATATTTTTTACCTGATAAATCGGTAGTAGTCGATCATAGGTAGGTATTAAAAGATCCCAGAATAGGAATACTTGCATCATCAATTAAACAAAATAATTCTCAACAAAAAAAAAAAAATAACGAATTATCAACAAAATAGTTAGATGCTCAGCCAAGGGGATGAGTTTTCGACTAAGATCATGAATCTTCGTTTAATAAAATCAATTATCAACCGAAGAGTTCATCATTCAATCAAGTAGTTGAGAATTCAACCAAAAGAATATTTTTTCAACCAAGAGAATTTAGTTTTCAACCAGTGAATTTAATTTTCAACTAAAAAAGATACATTTTAAATTCAAGAGTAGAACTTTCAACTACAAGACTGTTATCACTGTTACCTCCCTTACCCCTCAAATTGTTAATGTACTTTATGGACAGCCCCTTATTGAAAATTTTAGGGTGGTTACTGGTTACAACTTTTCAATTGTTCCCAACCCTTTTAAAGTCCAGGTGACACGTATCTTCGATCCAAAATTTATTATCGCGATCGTCGGCCTAATTACCATATATGCGCGGCGCCGAGATCGTTACCGAGCCGATCCGTCAATTACCGCTCGTTCTGCCTTCCTTGCCTCCACCCAACTCTTCAGGCCGCCCCCGCTGACCAACTCTACTGCATTTCCGTCGCTTTGGACGACGAAGCGACGAAATAAATTTCCTTAATTGAGGCGAACCTAGCCGACGTGCGCCGATTTCGCCGCACGATTCGGTTTCGTGTCCTGCGTTCCCGATTTATTTCCGATTTCGCGGTAGGGGCCTTCATCCACCCTTGCCCCTGGATACACGGGGAGAGAGGTAACGAAGCTTTTTTGCGCCTTCGAGCGAGTCGCATTAGAATGCTGTCCTGCCAATTTGGGAGGCGCTGGCTCAGTAGGCGCAGGAGCGTTCAATTAATTAAAAACAAAAGCACCGGGGGACACGTCAATCTTATTTGGCTCTGGAATTATACAGTGGCTGGAAGAGAGACGAAGGAGAGGAGTGGGGATGATAGTTAGGAGGGAGATTTGTTACCGTTGGTGGCTGACTCGGAAACCTTTAATTAAGTCTGCGTTCGTTATGCGCTTTCTGCTCTGCTTTTATTTTTAGTTCTGATTCTGTTTCGAGAATGTTGAAAAAATGTTGAGAACCTCCCAAAGAGAGAGGAAGAGAGAGAGAGAGAGTATTTTTTTATTTTTTTTCATCTTATTACTCACATGAACATTTTTTTTGGACATTTACATATAGAGAGTTTAAACTTACTAAGTGCACGTAAATGCCCCCTCCCACAGGAGATCGAGAGACAATAACCCTTTTACTTAACCGCAAGTACCTCAATTTTACCCGAAATACGCCAACTTTGAATAAACCTCCAGATAATTCCTGACGGGCGATGCCCATTTGAACGCCGTATACCTGCTTACTCTACCCCCTCTACCTACCTTCCCCTCATGTAGCTGTGGGATCGGCAGAGGCTGTCGCCGACTTTTAAACCTTTTTTTTTTGCTTCATTTATAAAAATCCTATTTTGATATTATGTTATAATTTGAGTCTATTTGAATAGCCTATTTAAACAGGACCAGTGGATTTATTGGGTTGGAGAAAGTTTCTGGTAATTCTATAGCTACATGAGGGGAAGTTGGGTAGAGGGGGTAGATCAACCAGGTAGACGGTGATGGGCACTGCCCTCCCTGACGTACTCAATCAGGTGGAGTCCCTAAGGGGGCGTCTATAAACTACGTTACCAATTTTTAGGCTATTGTTGACCCACCGTCCCCCCTCCACACCTCATTAAAAACGATTGTTTTGCCTCCCACCTTCCTCCTAAAAAGTGGCGTAGCCCGAAATTCTCTCAAAAGGGGGGTAATAGAGTGATTTTTCACGAAAATAGGGGAATAATATGACAATAAATTGTTTTAAGGAAATTTAATTCGAATACCATACTGAATTTCACATGAAACAATTCAAATTCCTAAAATTATGACTCGAAATATTTTGCATTCCCAAAGGATGAATTTTCAAGAGAAAAAAATTATTTTAAACTAACAGTTGCACCAGCAAACAAATAGTTTAAATTTTGAAGCAAATAAATGAACTTTTAGGAAAATAGTTGATCTCATAACTAAATATTTGGAATTTTCAACCAAAAAGAACAGTTTATTTTCAACTAAGTAAAATAACTTTCCTGCCATGAAAATTGAAATTTCAATCCAAAAGATAAATTTTTTAGAAAAGAGTTGAATTTTAGAACTAAAAAGCTGACTTTATCAAAATAGTTGGATTTTCCAACAAGAAAGATTGAAATTCAACGAAAGACAGATGAATTTTCTACCAAAAGAGGAGTTTTCGATCAGTTGAATTAAACAAAACCAGCTGTGAATTCGATCTCGAGTGTTTCCACTTTGTATTTATAATTATATAGTGTTCATTCCACGAGCACTTTGCTTCCCGTTAGCAAATGTATTTACTTCCTCACAGAGGAAGCATTAGTTATTTCTTTCAATAATAGACAAACCAAAGTCTGCATTTTGATCAATTTAAAAATAGAAATTTAAAAAAATACAAAATAATACTAAAAATTTGTAAAACAAAGACAAATCAGAAAAATCAAATTTTTTATTCGAAATGATAACTTTTTGAGCTGGAAAAGAGAAGGGAAAAGTTCTATCGCACCCTATCCTTTTCCCAGCTTCACGATTTCTTTACAAGAATTGTTAGAATTACTCTATTTGAAAATTTATGATCAAAAAGTGTTTTATCCATGCGTCAACTTTGAATTATATCGATGAAAAAAGTTTTTCTGTTTAAAACAGACGATTCAAGTATTATAAACGAGTATAACTTCCTCATTCTTCAAAAAAGTGTATTAATATTATAAATGAATTGATTTGTCTTGAATCAAGGAATTTTTTCCGCTCTTGCATCAATTTTGAATTATGTTAGTGAAAAAAGTTTTTCTATAAAAAATCTTGTTTTCAAATATTATGAATTACCGTAGCTTCCTTAGTCTTTAATAAAATTTATTAATATTATATGTCAGTCGATTCGACTAGAATCAACACATCTTTTCTGTTCTTGCATCAACTTTAAATTATGAGAAGAAGCAAGAAGAACATTTTTACTATAAGAAACAATTTTAAAAATATATAAATTACCATAACTTCCCTACTCTCCAATAAAATGTATTAATGTGGTAGGTCAATCGATCTTGAATCAATTTTGAATTATGTTGAAGAAAAAATGTTTGCTATAAAAAACCGATGTTCAAGATATTATTGAGTGCTAAAAAAATTCAATAAATATTTTTAGAAATCCTTCAGTCAGTTTCAAGATATTAGTGAAGAAAATGAGCCCTTAAAATTTCATCAATTGATCTGCAACCGTTTTCTAGTTATCGTGTTCACAAGAAAGTGTGACATCCATACACACATCCACACAAACACACACAGATACACACACATGCACACAGCTGGGCAATTGCATAGAACATTGTATTAGAAATTTTTAAATTGAGGAAGATTTAATTGAATGAATTTAAAATTTTTTGAAAATGTTACCATTACAAAGCTTCCTCTACGAGGAAGTAAGAAAACGAGGTTTTAACAAAATAGTCAGATCCTCAACCAAATAGATCAATTATCAATCCAAAAAGATGAATTTTAAAAGAAGAAGTTGAATTTTTCACTAAAGAATGTACTTATTGAACCAATAATGTAATCGTCCAATTTTCAGTTAGAAGAATTAATTTTTGACAAAGAAAAAACGAATTTTCCACAAGCTAAATTGAACCGAAACAGTTGAAACAGTTGATTTTTCAACATTTTAAGGAATTTCCAACTAAAAAAGGAATCACTACATTTTCAGATGAAAAACACACGAATTTTCAGCCAAATATATGACTTTTAAGCCAAATAGTTGAATTTTGAACTGGAAAATATGATTTTCCAATTCAAATCATCAATTTCGAACCGAAAGTGGAATAATTACATTTTCAGTTTCAAAATCCATTTTTAACCAAGAAACAACGAATTTTCAACAAAATGGTTCTATTATCAACCAAAGAAATAAGTTTCCTACCAAAATGATAAATCTTCAACAACAACAACAAAGTTCTACACTCAAACCAGAAGTTCATATTTTAACCAAGAAGATTAATTTTCTATAAATAGGATCGGTGAATTTTCAAGCAAACAGATGAATCTTCAACCAAAAAAATTAATTTTCAACAAATAAGTTCAAATGTCAACCATGTAGTCGAATTTTTAACTAAGCTAAATGGAATTCGAACCAAAAATATAATAGTAGACCTTACAACCAAAAATAGTTGGTTTTTCTTGTTGGATCCCACGTTAAAAAAGATTGCGTTGCTGAGGCATAGGACGCGATTAATTTTCTACAAAAAAAAAAAGAATTTTTCACCAAATACATACGTTTTCAAACTAGTTTAATTTGTAAATAAAAAATATCATTTTTCAACCACATAGTTGAATTTTCATCCAGATATGAATTTTGAATCAAAATGATGAATCTTCAACAAAAAGATTTTAATTAATTATAAAAAAACAGTGGAATTCATTTAAAAAATACGATTTTTCAACAAAATAGGTTTTTTTTTTCAACCAAATTGTTGAGTTTTTAAGCCAAAAAGACCAATTTTTACAAAACAGTTGAATCTTTAATCAGTAATCAGTAAATTTAAATAATTCAATTTCACATTTAAACATTTATGCTTAACCACACAGATGGATTTGCAACTACAAGCTATAGAATTTTCAATTGGAATGAGTTACATTTTCAGCTAAAAAAATCACTTTTTACACATAAAACTAACTTGAACAAAAATGGTTACATTTTCATCCAAAGTGATGAATTTTCAAATAAAATTAGGAACATTTAACTGGAATAGTGGAATTTTGAATCAGAAAGATGAATTTTATTTGAAATGATAAATCTTTAACTAGAATAATTGAATTTTTGACCAAAGAGATTAATTTTCAACTAAAAATTATGGAATATTTGGTTGGAATAATAGTTACACTTTCAGCTGAAAAAATAATTATCAACCGAAAAGATGAATTTTCAATTATTTGCTTGAAAATGCACGTATTTGATTGAAAATTCGTCTTTTTGGTAGAAAATTAATTTTCTTGGTTGAAAATTCATCTTTTTTGTTAAAAATTCAACTAATTGGTTAAAAAATAATTTCCTTGTTTCAAGATTCATCATTTTAGTAGAAAATTAATTTCTTTCGTTGGAAATTTAACTACTTTAATGAAAATTCGTTTTTTATTAAATATATCTTTTTTAGTGGAAAATTCATGTATTTTGTTGAAAATTCAACTCATTTTTAGAAAATATTTCTTGTTGGTCGACAATTTATTTCCTTGGATGAAAATTGATTTTTTTAAACGCAAAATTGTACTATTTGGTTCAAATTTCAACTACTTTGCTGGAAATTCGCTTTTTTTGTTGTTGCAACCTTATCTTTTTTAGTAAAAAATGCATTTATTTTCCTAAAAGTTTTTTTTTGCAGAAAATTATTCTTCTTGGTTAA
>CAKNXH010064029.1:350794-367613 GCA_932178445.1 Andricus quercusramuli | reverse complement strand
CATTCAAATTTAGAGTGTGGTCAGAGTGGGTCAAGATTACAAAGGCTTTGTGGTCTTAAAATCCACTGGGCGCATTCAAATTTAGAGTGTGGTCAGAGTGGGTCAAGATTACAAAGGCTTTGTGGTTTAAAAATCCACCGAGCACATTCCAATTCAGAACTTGGTGAGAGTGGGTCAAGATTACAAAGGCTTTGTGGTCTTAAAATCCACTGAGCGCATTCAAATTCAGAGTGAAGTAAAATTAAGACAAGTTTGCCAAAGCTTCAAGGTCTTAAAATCCACCGAGCATATCCAAATTTAGAGTGCGGTCAGAGTGGGTCAAGATTACAAAGGATTTGCGGTAATAAAATCCACCGAGCGCATTCAAATTTAGAGTGTGGTCAGAGTGGGTCAAGATAACAAAGGCTTGGCGGTCATAAAATCCACCGAGCGCATTCAAATTTAAAGTGGAGTGAGATTAGTTCAAGTTTGCAAAAGCTTCGAGGTCTTAAAATCCACCGAGCACATTCAAATTTAGAGTGTGGTCAGATTGGTTCAAGATTGCAAAGGCTTTTCGGTCATAAAATCCACCGAGCGCATTCAAATTTAGAGTGGGGTTAGAATGGGTCAAGATTATAAGTTATAGTGGGATGAGTATGGTTCAATATTTCAAAAGCTTCGCTGCATTTTGACCAAAAGGGGACATTCCAATTTATAGTGGATTAGAAATAAATAATAATTGAGAGAGGGTAGGAATAGGTCAATATTGTGAACGCTTGGCGGCCTTGTCTTGCACGGATCACATTCTAATTCACACTAGGATAAGAGTGAGTCAAGATTGCAAAGGAATATCTGTCTTGTAACTTAACAAGATCATTCTATTTGCAAGTGGGTTGAGAATAGGTTAAGACTGAGAAGGTTTGGCGGGTTTGTGACCCGCCGAGAAGATTCAAATTTAGAGTGGGGTAGAAATAGATCAAGATTGCGAAGCCTTGGCTGCCTTGTCTTCCATGGAACACATTCTAGTTTAAAGTAGGGTGAATATGAGCCAAGATTGCTAAGGCCTTATGCCCCAAAAAATTCGAATTATTAAATTTAAAATAAATTTATAAATAATATCTTAACTAATTTTCTTAAAACATTAGCAAGAAAGTAAAAATACTTCATTCTATTAACTATTGGCACTGTTTGGCACCCGGGTCCTCGAATCAACTTTTGGAGTTTTTCTGGCTATTGGCACAATTTAAATATTCAAAAAGTTCTCATAGATGACGCCTTAAATTACCTGATGCACGATTCAGTGCACCCGAGTCGTCGACGTAGCTGATGATCAGCTCCTAAATCCCACACCATCAGCAACCGAATTTCTATTAGACTCGCTCGCATTCGCCTGAACATTTGGTCAGAGACGTGAATTCTGCAGAAAAGCAAAACTCCTGAGTACAGCCGGTTACAGACGGACGAAAAATTCCCAAAATTGGTAACGTCAGCTTATGAACGGCCCCTAAGCGAGAATCCCGAACAGTCACCCATCCAAGCGCTAACCGCGCGTGGCCGTTATTAACATAGGAGATATAGCTGTAATTTTTAATGGTAAATAGAAAGAGGAAATGTTATCCTGGAATCGAAACATGGCCCTACAATGGTGCTGTTCTATAATTACTTACTAAGTTTGGAAATCACTTTTATATTTCAGACTTCAAACTCTTCCCCCTGATTCCCTCTTTCCCTTCTTCTAGAGAATTCTTTTTTCTCCTGTTTTTAAGAAACTCTCCCCTTTTCTCATTTTTTCGCTTAATTGAGAAGTGAATCAATAAAACGCAATGAGAAAATCAAACCATTTTTAGTTGAAAGAATTTGCAGTATTTTAAGATCATGTTGGACTGCGAAGTCTGATATTTTATTATTTTAAATTATTCTTTATTCATTGCCGAACCTTCGAGTTCGCCACACGGTAACGTAGGCATATTGGTAACGCGCCAAAATGTAGACAAAACGCGAAATCTGCGTTCAGTTAACGGCCACGTTATTTTTGAGTGGGGGGCGGGGGGTCAACAGAACAAGTTTGTTAACGAGAAGTAGCAAAGGGGTCAAAAATAACTAAAAATCTGCAACGTAGTTTATGGACGGTCCCTAAGCGAGAATCTCGAATGTTCACCCATCCGAGCGTTCGCCACGCCCGGCCGTGCTTAACATTCGAGATACCAACGAGTCGAGAATCACCACTCAGATACTGCCGTCTATAGGGAGAGGAAGGATATGAATGTATTTGTGATTTTTCAATGGTGAACAGAAAGAGCAAATGCTATTATGAAAGCATAAGTCGAGATAGAGTTAATAGCACGAGCGATGTTTGAAGCAAAATCCTGCACAGCTTTGAATTTATTAAACAATCTGGCTTAGTGAAATGAAGTGGAAAAAATCCCATCGTTTTTATTCATTTGAGCGTAAAAACCCGGACTAATTAGCGCTCGCTAAAGCACGATGTACTACTTCGCCATTCCAGCAGGTATGCATGTCCAATTAAAGTGTCATAAGTTTACATTAAATTGTTTTTCTGGAACAATTTATCACAAACAGTGAGAGTATAGTACGTCTGCCCGGTGTCCATCCATCTATTTCACTCAGGACATTCGCAACGAAATCCACATCTCAAAAGAGTGACACTGAACGTAAATCGTACTTTTTTCCTCGTCAAAGAACACAGAAGATGAGTCTGATTTTTTCAAAATTTTTGATCTTTCCATATCCCGACAAAGGTCACAGAGGTCAGAGGTCAAAGGTTGAGAGATCATAGGTCAAGAGCCAACGTTAAAATATCAGGTGTCAAGGAAAACAGGGAATTGGTCAAAAAACATAAGAGCCGTTCAAAAACTACGTCACACTGCTAGGGGAAGGTCACTAAAAAGATCAGAGATGTTAAGGCTCAGGAAACCTTAGGTTATAAGTCAAAGGTGGAATGTCGGAGGTCAAGTGAAACGGGCTATGGGTCATAGATCATAGGGGCCGTTCAAAAACCACATCACACTGATAGGGGAGGGTCATTGAAAAGGTCAGAGAGGCTAAAGCTTAGGTAATCATAGGTCAGGAGTCAACAGTGAAATGTCAGAGGTCAAGGAAGACGGGAAAGATCATAGGAGGTCAAAGATCATAGGAGCCATCCAAAAACTACGTCATACTGCTAGGAGAGAGTCTATAAAAAGGTTAGAGAGGTCAAAGCTCAGGAGATCATAGGTTAGAAGTCAACGGTGGAATGTCAGAGGTCATGAAAAATATGTAATTGGTAAAAGATTATAGGAGCCGTTCAAAAACTACGTCACACTCCTAGGGGAGGATCTATGAAAAGGTCAGAGAGGTCAAAGGTCAGAAATCGACGGTGAAATGTCAGAGGTCAAGAAAAATAGGTGATTGGTCAAAGATCATAGGGGCTGTTCAAAAAATGAGTCACACCCCTAGGGGAGGGTCTATAAAAAGGTCGGAGAAGTCAAAGGTCAGGAATCGATGGTGAAATGTCAGAAGTAGAGGAAAACAGGTAATAGGTCAAAGAACATGGAAGGCGTTCAAAAACAACGTCACACTGCTAGGAGAGGCTAGGGCTAACAGATTTTGTGACCAATTGTCACGTAGGAAGGAGGACCTAAGGCAGATTGTGACATAGAACATTGGAAACATAAATTTGTAGAATAATTTTTTGAAATGCTTGAAAGAAAGTTATGCGTTTCCAGATTTCATACTCTTTCCCCAATTCTCTTCTATAACCCTTTCTGAAGAATTCATCTTTTTACTCCTGTTTTCAAGAAACCCCCCCTTCTAACGCTTTTTTCACACAAATGCGAACTGAATGAATGGAAAAGGCCAAAAAATGAACTAGTTTATTAATCTTTAAACTTTTTTTGTTGAAAATTCATTTTAAATTCTTTAATGCTATTTTTAATTTTTTTCTTTTTTTTTTGTAGAAATTTCATCTTTTTTGATTAAAAATAGAACTGTTTGGATTAAAATTAACCTGTTCTGATTAGAAATTGAACTGGTTTGTTAAATATTTATTCACTTGGTTAAAAGTTGAACTAGTTTGTAAAAAATACATTTTTTGATTGCAGATTCATAATTTCAGTTGAAAATTCAAAATTCAACTGTTTCGTATTGAATTATGTATCTTTTTTTTAGAAACTCGTATTTTCAGGTTTAAAATTTAACTGCTATGTCTAAAACTCATCTTTTTGGCTTAATAATAATTGATGGATTTGGTAGAAAATTAAACTTTTCGGTTAGGAATGAAAATATTTTATTGAAAAATCATATTTTCTGATTGAAAATTTAATTGTTTTATGGGATATTTTACTTTTTGGTTCGGAAACTCATCTCTTTTGGTAGAAATGTCATTTTTTTTGTAATAAAAAACGCAACGGTCTGGTCATCTTTCTTGGTTGAAAATTCGATTACCTGGTTGATAGTTGCATTAGTTTGTTAAAAATTTCTTTCTTTCACTGAATTCACCTATTTGGTTTAAAATCGAACTATTTTGATAAATATTCGTTTTTTGGTTTTGTTTAAAAATTAACTTTTTTCCGAAATTTTAACTATGAGTTTTTTTGTTGAGAATTTATCCTTTATGTGTAAAAAAAGTAACTATTTAATTAAAAATTCATCTATATTTTCCCAATTCATAGTTTTGGTTAATAATGAATAAATATTGTTGAAAATTCATTTATTTGGTTGGACAATAACTTTCTTGGTCGAAGATGCAACTTTTTTGTTGAACATTCGTGTTTTTAGTTCAAAATTGTTTGAAAGTAAAGTTTTCTCTTCAAAATTCAACTATCTTCTTAAAAACTCGTTTTCTTGGGTTCAACATTTTACTATTTGGTTGAAAATGCAACTGTTGAAGTTTAATCTTCATTGATTGTAAATTCGGCCATTTGGTTGAAAAATTCATTTTGGTAGGTTGAAGATTCCACTATTGAGTAAAATGTTTAAATAATTTGTTAAGAATTCAATTATTTTATGGAAAAGTTATTTATTTGGTTGAAAAGTCATTTTTTGTGAAAAATGTAACTGTTTTATTAAAAATTCTTCTTTTTGGTTGAAAAGGTATCTAATTAAATCGTAACTTCAACTATTTGATGAAAAATACATATACTTTGACAAAAATTGGAATATTTTGTTTAAAATTCAACTTCCTTGTTCAAATCATCTTTTTTCGTTAGAAATTCATCTTTATTGGTTGATACTTCATCTTTTTTGGTTAAAAATTCAACTTTTTTGGTTTACAATTAACTTTTATGTTGACAATTCAACTGTTTTCTAAAAAATTCGTCTTTTTGGCTTGAAGATTTAACTATTATGTTGAACATTCAACTGTTTTTTGTTAAGGTTGAATCTTTATTGATTGAAAGTTCGACCATTTGGTTGAACATTTATCTCGGTAGGTTGAAACTTCCACTATTTGGTAAAATTTCAACTGTTTTGATGTGAATTCTTTCATTCTGTTTGACAGTGCAGTATTTTAGCTAAAAATGCAACTGTTTGCTTGAACATTAATTTTTTTGGTGAAAATTCATCTTTTTGGGTTTAAAAGTCAAATGATTTTTGAAGGAACTTTTTTGTTGAAAATTGAACTATTTCGTTGAAAATGCAATATACTTCGGCTTGAAATTTCGAGAATTCAAAGCGTTTTATATTTAATTTAATTTGGTATCAACATTATTTCGCTTAAGAGAATTCATTCATTGGGGTTCAAACTTCATGTAATGATATGTCACGAAGAAGAGGAGGGGGTGGAAAAGTTTTCAAAATAGCGTGAAGTAGTTTTTTAATAGCCCTATATTTCAAAGGTCAGAGATGAAAGGTTAATGGTCAACGTAAGCGGTTAAAGGTCAGAGATAGTGTTGCCAAAGTTCAGTGTCAAAGGTTATGGGACAAAAATTAAAGGTCATTCGTGAGGGTTCAAAGTTCGAAAAAGCAAAACATATTTTTGAGTATATTTTGCTATTTAAAATTTATATTATGCAATTCTACTCAATTATTATTATAAATTGAGAGGTATGTGTTAAAAAAAGCGTGGCGTAGTTTTTGAATAGACCCATATTTCAATGGTAAGATGTCAAAGATTAAGGTTAAGGGTCATACGCGAGAGGTCAAAGGTCGAAATTTAGAACTAAAATATTATATTATGACGTTGATCAAAGTCGAAGTTTAGGGTGCAAATGTGTAAGACTAAAGAGGAAAGGTGACAGTTCAGAGACATTGCAGCCAAAGTTCAGCTTCAAAGGTGATGGGTCAAAGATTGAAGGTCAATTGTAAGAGTTCAAAGTTCGAAAAAACAACAAATATTTTCTATTGTATTTTGCTATTTATAATTTATATTATACAATAATTCTACTTAATTATTATTATAAATTGAGAGGTTTGTTGCAAGTCAAGGCTGAAAGAATAAAGAGGCACAACTTGGGAATGGAAGAAAAGACAAGAGAAGTTAGGAGGATGGTAAGACCCTATAAGGGTTAACCCGACAAAGTTAACAGTCACGCTAATTGCGTCGCTACTACGCGATCCCGAAATATTTTCATTGGAAAAAAACTGCGGGGGAGGGGGTGACTCCCCTTTTGCGACCCAATCAAAATTCTTGCGTGGCAAACGAAGGTTGTATGTATACATACTTACGCAGGAGCGATGGACGGATGGATGGAAAGAAGCAAGTGGATAAATGGTTCAGAATCCGTTTTTACTGAAATATTTAAATTTCAAGGTTTGTTTCAATTTAAGGAAATTCTATGGAAAAGTATTTAAAAAATGTAATGCAATTCGATAGAATTTAATTAAGAATTAAATAGAATAAAGAACTCGTAATTTTTGAAATGAAGGTGGGGGCCGCAGCGCTCACAAACTGCGTAACACTCTAAAAAGGTGACGGAAAGTGGCGGGGCTTTTCCCCAACGTCACACATCTCTATTCAAAAAGTAAAATGAAAATCCGTGTCGATAAATTAAAGTCCAATATTATCGGCACAAAAAATTTAGTAATTGCATTTGCAACTAAATTGTTGAATTTTCAAACCAAAAAGACGTAATTTTTAGAAAGCAGTTGAATTTTTAATACAAGTTAAATTTTCAAGAAAAAAGTTCATTCAAGTTCATTTTCAGCCAAGAAAGATGATTTTTCTGCCATAAAAGAACTCAGCAAAATAATTAAACTTTCAAAAATTTAGTTGAATTTTCGACCCAGTAACTGAATTTTCAACGGACAAAAATGTATTTTTAACTATGAAGTTTGATTTTCACTCAAAAAAAGAATTTTCAACCAAATACTTTAATTTTTTACCGAAAAAAGATAAGTTCTCAACTGAAAATAGAATGGGTAAATTTCCAGTTTAAGGAAATTATTTTTCAACAAGCAAACGAATTAACAATCAACTAAAGATTAGGTTTCTACCCAGCTAGATGAGTTTTCCACAAAATAATTTAGTTTTCAAGTCAAAGAATCGATTGGTTTAGAAAATATTTGACTTTCAAGCCAGAAAAGACAAATTTATAACAACATTGTTAATTTTCAATTAGGAAAGATCAATTTTCAACGAAATAGTTAAATATTTTCACGAAGGAAGATAAATTTTCAACTAGAAATGGAATCGTTAAATTTTCAGTTTGAAAAACTAATTTTCAACACAAAAAAAAATTCAACCATTTACATTTAACTAATAAAGACAATCTTTAAAAAAATTTGATTTCTCAACCAAAATGATGAATTTTCAACAAATAAGATTAATTTTTACCCAAATAGACGAATTTTTGACAATATACATATATTTTCTACCAAATAGATAAATTTTCAGCTTGAAAGCGATCAATTTTAACCAAAATTTAAATAGTAAATTTTCCAGGGAAAAATAAAGATAATTTTTCAAAGAAAACAGAACGCATTTCTAACGAAATAGTTAAATTTTTTAATGAATAGTTCAATTTTTAACCAAATAGTTCAATTTACTGAAAAAATAGTTGAGTTTTCAGCCAAAAATATAAGTCTTCAAATAGAAAGATCATTTTTAACCAAATAGTCGAAGTTTCTACAAAATTGTGCAATTTTTAAGCCAACAAGACGAATTTTCTACAAAGCAGTTCAATTTGTATCCCGAAAATTCAAATTTAAACAAAAAAGCTAATTTTCAACCAAGCAGTTCCATTTTTGACCAAAAATTATGAGTTTTCAACCAAGGAGATTTATTTTATACAGAAAAAGGCGAATTTTCAACAAAATATCTGAAGTTTCAATGAGAAGAAGTCAATTTGAAATTTAAAATATCAATTGCAACCAACATAGAATAGTTTTATTTGCTGCCAAGAAAATTAATTATTAACCAAAAAACAAATTTCCAGCAAAATAGTGCAATTTGCAACCTAGAAGATGATTTTCAACTGTAATTATGACCCTTCAACAACCAAAAATCTATTTTTTACCAAAAAGTTGATTTTTCATCAAGAAGATTAATTTTCTACCAAAAAAGACGAATTATCAACAAAATACATAAATTTTTAACCAATGACTACAAGTTTCAAATAAAAAAGACGAATTAGCAACGAAAAATGAAATAGTTAAATTTTCAGTTGCGAACAATTAATATTCGTCCAAAAATTAAAGAAAAATTTGAAAAGTCGTCTTTTTTAGTAAAAAGCAAATTTTAGCAGAAAATTGGTCTTTTCGGCTTGAAATTTGTCAATTTTGTTAATTTTTCAAAAATTCATATTGATTGTCGCAAAATCAACTATTTAGGTAGAAGATGTTATCATTTGGCTGAAAATTGAACTATTTATTTGGAAATGTCATTATTCAATAGGAAAAGTACCTTATTTGCTGACAAATCATATTTAGGGGTTAAAAATTCAACTGTTTTGTTGATAGTTCGTCTTTTTGAGTTCAAAATTCAACCGTGTTATTAAAAATTCATTTTTTAAGGTTCACCCCTTTCATTAGTTTGTTCACTGTTTTGTTTAAAATTCTTTTCTTCTTCGTTTAGAATCAACTTATTACCTAAAAATTTAATTCTTTCACTTTCGGTTGAATATTTATTTTTTATATGTTAAAAATTAAATTATTTGAGGGGAATTTCATGTAATTTGATAAATATCCGTCTTTTTGAAAATATTTGGTTATAAGTTAAATTTTTGCTGAAAACTTATATTTTTCGTTTGGTTTAAAATTCATCTTTCCTAATTGAAAATTAAGTTTCTTGTTGAAAATTCATCATTACCTGCTTAACAGACAACTTTTTCTGAAATATTCGACTTTTGGCTTGAAAACTCAATTTTTTTGTTGAATATTGGCCTATTTAGGTATCAAAGTTTTCTTCTTTGTTGAAAATTCGACTATTTGTTTAAAAATTGATGTGATTCTGAAAAATTCGTCTTTTTGGTATAAAATTAATCTTCTTAGTTTAAAATTCATCTTGATATGTTGAAATCTCAACTACTTAGTTGAAAATGTACTATTTTGTTGAAAAATTGAATTATTTTGTTGAAAATTCAAATATTTTGTTGAATATTCATCCTCTTGAACTAAAAATTCATCTTTTTCGGCAGAAAAGTAATCTCTCTTGGTCGGACATTACCTTTTTTTAAATTCAACTTTCTTCCAAAAAATTGGTCTTTTTGGCTTGAAAATGTAACTTCCTGGTTAAAAGCTCAAAAAGTTTGTTTAAAATTCGCTTCTTTTGCCTAAAAAATCAATTATTTATTTATTAATGTAACAGTTTGATTAGAAATGATTTTTCTGTTTTTGGAAATTAGTCTTTTTGTTTTGAAAATTCTTTTTTTTCGGTAGATAATCTTCTCCGGATGAAAAGTCAAATATTTTTTTCTTTAACGAGGGGGTCTGGTGGATCAAAAATAGCCCAAAATTGGTAACATAGTTTACGGACGACCCTTAATATGTGGACTCTCCCCAGATTTTTGGAACATGTAAATGTAGAATAGTGAGTTGGTGACTAAAGTATCGAAAAACCGAAATCCGCAAGTAGAATCGCAGTCTGTACAGGAGACAGAAAACCACGGTCCCTCCCTCGACTAACAGGACGTTATATAATAAATCGGTCTCGTTAGCAGGAAACTTTGTTTTTGCGAGGGTCTGCTCATTAGATCGCCACGGTGCGACGGTAATTAGAAGTTTAGTCTCCCCTCATCCCGCCACCGCGCCTGTTAACGTTACCGTGGTAATGATGTAGCCGAGTTAAAGTAAAGGGAGATGCCACGGAGGTCGCCTTACCGATTAAGCTCGATATCCACAGCGATCGAGATCGCGAAAAAAGACACACATCCAGGGCCAATTATCGTTTTTCATGGCGAAGGCGTAGGCCAAGCTTTCATAAGCCCTCCATTTGCCAACTTTTATGCCAAAACTTACTTAAAGTAAGTTTAAACTTGAAATAAGTTACCTAAAGTAAGTTTTGATACAAAAGTTGGCTAATGTAGAGATGAAGAAGGAGGAGGAAGAGCAGGAGTAGGAGGAGTAGGAGGAGGATGAAGAGAAGGAGGAGAGGGAGGAGAAGGAGACAAATTAATGACATCAGGGGGTAAATTCATTTGCACGATTGAACAAATAATTTCTATCCAAAATATCGTATGCTACTTTTAAAAGAGGTGAGAAAAAAGACTTCTTTTGTGAGTCTGTCTATCCCACACCTCCTTTTCCTCCCTTACCACATTTGCTACTCTGTTATGATACCCTCTCTCATACTTAGACTTTCCTCGCACCTTTAACCATTTTAACCCATTACTATTATATACACCCTCCCCTGACCCACTGTATCCCCACCAAATTATTCAATACTTCCTCCTCTCTCTTTACCATTCGTTACCCCACCCTCCTCTTATTTCCTCCACTTTTTCTCTCTCTTCTCACTTCTGGAGATAAGACTTTCCTTTCTCTAACTCCCTTCCTAAGCCACCACTTCCTCTCCCCTACTCACACGCACTACCCTACTTGTCCTCCTTTCACTTCTATCTCTATCTCTAGTTTCTCCTACCACCAATCCCTCACTCTCTCACTCTCCCTTCCTCATTTTCACTTACTTCATCTACTCATCATCTTCACCTGTTACCTAATTTCCCCTCCCATAACTCCCCCTCACTTCCACTACTTCCGCTCCCTTCATTTCTCCCTACCTCACCCCCCTCCATTTCTCACACATTTCCTCTATCTTCCTTCTTCTTATTCATCCTTACTTCCTCCTCATATTTCTTATCATTCCTCCTACTTCCCCTCTTCTTATTTTCCTTTATTTCCCCCGATTTCTCTCTTCTCATCTGCCCTCATTTCTACTACTTTCACTCCCCTTATTCCTTCTTAATTCCGCTACATCACCTGCTCTCATTTTCCCCTCTGAGGATAAAATTACAAGGGACGGCCACAGAACAGAAACCATAAGGACTTCTGCCCGAAACTACGAGACCATAAAAATTGAGCCCCTCTCTCACCAATACCCTTGACACCTAAATCCCCTCTCTAGCACTCCCGATGCTCCTCTGAAATTTTTCTTGCTTCTTCATCTCTCTAAACCTCTGCCTCTTATTCCTAATATCCATTACCACAACCTTCTCTCCTCTCCTCCCTTGCAATTTGACATCCAGCCTCGATTCTTTGCTTCCCTTTTTCTCCCATCTACACCTTATTGCTCTATATACCCTTCCTTACCCAACCTGTTATTATTGCATCATCTAACCTTCCATTCCCATATACCCACCACTCTTGTCCCCATCATCCTCTCATCCCTGGCCAAGTATATCACGAGCACCCTTCCGCTCATCACAGACTGGGACAAAAGAAGTTTTTCTGAACAGAGTAGTCCTAACTTCAAACTCACAACTCAAGGAATTAGGGAAGTAAGGGGGAATGTAAAAGGGTTGAGAAGAGGGGAAGGTAGAAGAGGAAGAAGTTGGGGAAAGAAGAGCAGCGAAGGTTGATGTGCGGGGAGGGGAATTATGGGAGCAGAGGGAGGGTAGGAGAATATAAGTGAAGAAGGGGTGGGAAAGTATGGGAGGTGGAGGTTCGAACGATTTATTTACGTCTTGATAGGCTACGCAACCCTTATTGTCAAGCACAAGGCGCCTACTTTAACTAATTTTTTTAAAATTAAAGTTATCTAAATTACAAAGTAATTTTTGAGATCCGACATTTGAATTAAAATTTTTTTTTCATTTCACAAGAAATTCGAGTTTTTAATTTTTTCCCAAACGAATCTATGTTTTGCAACTATTTATACTTATGTCAAATATCATGATATTTTTTAACAAAACTCTCTACGAGTAATATTCAGTAACTGAAAATATCCAAACAAAAATTTGTATCTTCATATAAACAAATTAATGAGTGAAGGTGAAGTTCAAGTTCAATTTGTCAAGGTTAAAATTCAAGGTTAAAAATGCTTGGAGACTTTATTTTTCAATTTCTGGTTCAGGATATACATACCATCAATACTTACTTATAATTTTTTCCAATTTGCAAGGAATTGTTAATGTTTTAAACAAGTTTATTTAAAAAAAATTATATCTTAGCCATTACGCGCTCTGAAGACTTTGTTCCTTTAACAAAAATCTTTTTTTTAGGAAATGAGAATTTTAATTTAAATCCAAACTCAATCTATTCTGAAAAGCCATTAGGAATTTCTGTTATTTGAGAAGTAAACTCAGGTCGATATCGTTGATTTCCAGTTTGACATTTTGAAATAAATAACCAATTTTGTCGTCTGACAAATTTTTCTAATAAATAAGGTCCCTTCTGAGTCACAAGCGGTCAATTCCGTGACAAAAGACAACATCAATTTGTTGACAAGTAGTCAAGTTGTGTTTTTTTTATAAAATTGTAATAATTTTAATCATTATAATAATAATTTTTTATTAAATTTAAATAATTATAATTATTATAACGCATTGAAAAATTGTACCTATTATATAATTTGTAGAAATTTTTTTTCAATTTTGTCAAAGGAACGAAGCGTTTAGAGCAGGAAATAGCTAAGATATGCATTTGTTTATAAAGCTAAAAATTTCTTTGAACTTTTTAAGTGAAAAGCTAAGCACTGTTTTTACTTATATCCCAAACAAAATATTAAAAAATAATGTCTCTAAGTATTTTCGATCTTGAAGTAGCAGTTTTACTTATTAATTCATAATTATAAAAATAAACAAAATTATTAAATTTTGTAACCTTCTGGATGTTATTTTTAAGGAGTGCATATACTGACAACATGATGTTTTATATAAATATAATCAATTGCGAAAAATGGGATCATTTATTGAAAAAAATTACCATTAAATTAGTTGTTAAATAAAAAATTAGGTTGTGTCTAGTCATCCCGACAAATTGAGAGAATTGGAAAAGAGATGGACTAGTCGTCCCGAAAATTCGGGAGGACCAGCCAAGCTTATGAAAAATATTGGACAACTCATCGCGAATTTCGGGACGACGAGACACTTCGAAAAAAATTAATATAATAAAATTCAAAAATCGTCTATCACAAATCTCTTTAAAATTTATTCAACTTCCGCTTTTATAATTTTCAAATTTGATCAAAATTGTAAGCTCTAGACAGGGATAAGGACGGGATAGGACTTAAGGGGTGGAAGGTAGAGTCGTTATAGAGATCAAGAAACGAGGAAGATGGAGATATTGGCGAGGAAATGGAGGGACTGAGGTGATGTATAAGATGGAAGGGTTAAATGTTTATATCAAATAAGAAGGTGAGAACAGGGAGTGAAGATTTGAATTAGGGAATAATCTAAGGGAGGAGGGGGCTCAGGTGAAAGAAAGTGAAGAGCAGGTAGCTGAGAGAAATTGTAGGGTTTTTGAAAAGGGGAGAAGTAATTATAACTAAGGTATGAGCACAGAGGTGTACACAGAGTAGAGAGTGAAATAATGAGGATTGAATGATGTGACGAGATGGGAAGAAGGTGAAAGGAGGCGGATGAGAAGAAAGATACGCGGGAAGACGATGAAATGGAAAAGAATCGATGTATAATAAGAGAAGGAGGGGGTGGACTTATGAAATCAGAATAAGGCAAGGGATATATAGTATTAGGATGATGTGAAGAGATGGCTGGATAGTAAAGGGAATAGAGGGGCAAAGAGAAAAACATGGGAATAAAAAGCTGATGATGAAATGGAGGAGAATGATTGTATAATAAGAGAAGAAAATGGTGGTTTTATGAAATTCGGAGAAGGGAAAGGATATACAGCATTAGATTGATGTGAGGAGACGGGTGGATAGTGAAGAGAATGGAGAGGGAAAGAGAATAACGTGAGAATACGAAGCTGATGATGAAATGGAGGAGAATGGTTGTATAATAAGAGAAGTAGGGGGTGGGTTTATGAAATCAGAATAAGGGAAGGGATATATAGTATTATGTTGATGTAAAGAGATGGGTGGATAGTAAAGGGAATGGAGAGGTCAAGAGAAAAACGTGGGAATGCGAAGCTGATGATGAAATGGAGCAGAATGGTTGTATAGTAAGAGAAGGAGAGGATGGTGTATAGTTTCAGATGAGTATTGTGGAAAGGGGGAGAGTCTGCATATAAGAGAGTAGAAGAGGCGTACCAATTCATGTTACCGACATTTACCGACGCAACATAAAATTGTTCGATTTTCAGATACACAAAAAATGGCTTTAGAATTGCTGAGCGTACAGTGAAGGGTGGTAAGTAGTTGGTTTGAGATACCTTGATACAGAGCACTTGAAATTAACACAAATGCACACAGACACACAAATGCATATAAATAGAAGTAAACTGAGGGCTCGTGCGTATATCCTACATAGAGGGGATAGGTATACCATATAATATATAGAGTATAGAGGGAGAGCACATTTTCTCATTCGCATATATACGGCAAACCTCCATTTGAGCTCTTTTCCCTAAGCCTCCTCCTTTCGACGCCGGCAGAGGCAGGAGGACTCTGGAGGAGCAAGGGTTGGCGCGGAGTGTCGAGGGGGATAGAGGCGGCCTTTAATTAACAGAAAGTGGTTCATTAGAGCTTATTCATTAGAGAGAGCGCGCGTAATTAGCAAACTCCACCCTTTCTCCAGAGCTCCTTTCGCGTTTCACCCTCCACACACTTCCAGCTCGTCCTACCCCTAAACCCCTAACCATCCTTTTCCTACCACTCCCAACCACCCCTCGGTACCCAAACAGGGCTTTTACTTCTAAGCCCCTTTTACTCCCTTTCGTCCGCTTCCACCCCCTTCACCTCTTTACCTCTTTACCCTTTTACCCTCACCCTTCACCCTTAAGACCTCTTTTCCTCATTTTCTTTCATCCTTTTCACCTTTTTCTGCTTTCCTACCGTGTTAGACAATGTCCTCAACCCCCTCTTGCTTCATGTCTTGTTTGAAGAAACCTCAAATGGTAAAGTTTATTTATCACACCTGAAACTTACCCCCACTTTGGATATTGTTCGGTATCTCATATTCTGATACTAGAAACAGAGAAAAAAATCCTGGTGTACAAAAATCGCTTCAAGATTTGCTTTTGAGGATCATCCAATAAACTCTGAGATGACGAATTTTTTTCAGCCTTAAAGAACCACCCCTGGTGTATTTAATGTTAACTGTCTTATATTTTTGTACTAAAAACGTTGAAAATATTTGCAATTCTCAACATTCATTCCATATCTATTCTAGACATTCCTTCAAACAAAAATGGAAGGAAAATTTATTTGCAACCCTGAGGAACCACCTCTATTTCCTTTGAAGTGAGTTTCTTTATATTCTAATACTAGAGATAGCGAAAAAATTTGCAAAATACAAAGTCGGTTTTGAATTTCTTCTGAAGATACCTCTGGTGAAGCCCATTATTGCAAAATTTATTTTGAAACCCAAAAAAATACTCCTTATTCGTTAAATGTTAGCTCATATCGTTTCATACTAGAAGCCTCGAAAATATTTGCAAATTGCAACACTTTATTCTGTATCTCTTCTAAATATTCCTTCAAAGAAGGCTCGCGAGACAATTTATTTGCAATCCTTAGAAACGACCCCTATTTCCTTTGAAAAGAGTTTCTTTATATTCTAATATTAGACACAGCGAAAAAATTTGCAAAGTACAAAGTCGGTTTAGAATTTCTTCTCGCGACATCCCTAATGAAGCCCATTATCGTGAAATCTATTTTCAAGCCCAAAAACCCACCCCCAAAATTTTTTTCTTAATCTGTAATTGGTGTTTTTGCTCTCCCTAGTAAGAAAGTGATATCTAATAATTACTTAACTTTTCCACCTAATTTTTTAATAGCAATTTCTTGAAACATTTTTCTTTGATTTTCCTTCAGTAAGTTTTATAATTGGGAAGTCTGATCAGAAGGACCAGAGATTGGAAGAAAAAGAAAGGGGCAAAAAAGAGGGAAAAGTGCAACCTAGTTCAGACCTTAGTAATTAACTTCGTTCATTAACTTGATTTGTTTAACTCGATCCGACTTCTTCTTTTTTCATGATATGTATCCACGAACCTGGTTTGTCTACGCTTATTAAAAGAACCAGGATTTATTTGATTGTAAAGACTTCGGCTCGAGCGAAAGGAAAAGCTCTAGTGTAGGTTGGGTGGCCTACCACCCGGCGCTTCTCCAGTGCACTTTTAAATTTAAGCTCAATTTTCTATTCAATTTAATCAATTATTAATATATTTTTGAATAGATCTTTTGCTTTTTATTGCAATTATTGTAAATTTCAATATAAGAAAAAAAACGAAAAGAATTTTCGCGAAATTTACACTTTCTTAGGGTTCATTAATCACGTAGGGATGACTCCTGAAATTTCTCACGCGTCTCCACCCCATTATATTGTAAGGATTCGTAAGATTAGTGTTG
>CAKNXH010064029.1:337198-350394 GCA_932178445.1 Andricus quercusramuli | reverse complement strand
GAATTAGGCAGGGGGCTCGAGAACTTCATTTACAAAATTCCCTTATTTTTCCTTATCTAAGTTTTCATTTTTCTTTATCATTAATATTCAAATACCAGAATTTTAATCTTGAAATACTTTCGACATAGAATCTTTTATAAACGGAATAAAACAGTGTTTCAGATACAAATTAAAAATTTTGAAATTTATTAATTTATTTTAAACAGAAAAATGTCTTTTCTGCCACAAAAATTTTCAACAAAATACTTGAATTTTCAACAAAATAATGAAATTTTCAGCAAAGAAGAATAGTTTTTAACCAAAAAGTTGTATTTTCATTAAAAAAAAGAAATTTCTACCAAAGCGGAGTTTTTAGGATTAGGATTAGGATTTTAGGATTGAAAAGAAAACAAATTTTTAAAAAATAGTTGAACTTTTATCCAGAAATGATTCCAGTTGACTTTTCAAGATCAAAATATTAATTTTTTAAGAAAAAATAAGTTTCTACGAACAAAATTGAATTTTCCATCCAAAAAGGCGAATTTTTCAACCAAAAGGGATGAATTTTCAACGTAATAGTTTTATTTCCAAACGAACAGTTGCATTTCTATACAAAAAAGATGAAATTTCTCTTAAAACAGATGAATTTTTGATTAAAACTTAAAAAGTTGAATTTTCATCCAGAAAAGCTTTCAGATCATTTTTACCACCAAAATATGAATTTTAAACAAAACAAAAATTTGCTACAAAACAGTTACATTTCCAACAAAACAGCACAATTTTCAACCATAATGTATGACTTTTTAACAAAATTTTAGAATTTTAAAACTAACAGTAGCATTCTTATCCAAGAAAGATGTAATTTCTGCTAAAGCAGGTGAATTTTAAAATCAGAAAAACACATTTTTAAGAAAGTGTTGAATTTTCAACCAAACAGTTGTATTTTTGTCCAAGAAAAATGAAAATTCTACTAAAACAGGTGAATATTTCAATCAAAAAGACAAATTTTCAAAAAAAGAATTGAATTTTCATTCGAAAGGATTTCAATAGACTTTTCTACAGAAGAATGAAAATTTTAAACAAAAAGTAAATTTTCTAGGAAATATTTGAATTTTTAACAAAACAACAGAATTTCCAACCAAAAGTATGTCTTTAACAAAATAGTGTTATTTTCAACCAAACAGTTGCATTTTTATGCAAGAAAGATGAAATTTCTCTTGAAACAGATGAATTATTAATAAAAAGAAAGATTTTTTTTTAATACTTGAATTTTCATCCAGATAAGATTTCAGTTTTCTTCTCAACACCAGAATATTAAATTTAACCACAAAGTCAATTTTCTACAAAATAGTTAAATTTTCAATGAAACAGCAGAATTTTTAAGCAAAAAGTATGACTTTTCAACAAAATTGTTGAATTTCAAACCAAACAGTTGAATTTTCTGCTAAAGCAGGTGAATTTTTAAATCAGAAAAACAAATTTTCAAAAAAAGAGATGAATTTTCAACAGAACAGTTGCATTTTTATTCAAGAAAAATGAAATATTTCTTTTAAAATAGATGCATTAAAAAACGGAATTTTTAACCAAAAAGTATGACTTTTTAACAAAATAGTAATAAATAATAAAAAAGCAGATAGTGCACATCGAATCAGGCCCTAGTCCGTAATCGGTAATATATATGGCGATTTCTGCACGGGATTGAAACCTGTTGAAACATTATTTATTATATGAATGTATTTATTTTATTTATTTATTTATTATAGTCTAAATTTTTACATAAAATTATAAATTAAAACAAGACATAAATCTTTGCCGATAAAAAGTGATGAAAGTGTTAAAAAAAAATTTTTCGTTTTGTTAATAAGTTTTATAGGAAAATACAGGGCCGACGCAGCCAATATTTTGCATGTCTGTAGTTTGTGAAGGGGGAGGGACTAAACAAATTTTCTTCAGTTGTTGTTTATTTTAACGAGAACGTTCTTCTTCGTACATCATTCCTGCAGATAAATGCGTTTTTGATTTCATTTAAATGAATGAATTTTCAGCTAAAAATAGAACTCTTAAAAAAAAAAAGATTTCTTAACAAAGTGATTAAACCATATCTTTCAACTAAAATAGTTGAACACTCAAGCAAGGAAGAATAATTTTTAAACAAAAAGATGCATTTTCATTAAAAAAAAGACATTTCTACCCAAGCGGATGAATTTATAAATCAAAAAGATAAATTTAAAAAAAAATAGTTGAATTTTCTGTTAAAAAAGATTTTAGTTGACTTTTCACAATCAAAATATGAATTTTTAACCAAAAAATAAGATTCTACGAAAAAAATTAAATTTTCAATCCGGAAAGACAAATTTTTACCCAGAAGGGATGTCTTTTCAACAAAATTGTTCAATTCTCTACCCAATAGTTGCATTTTTATCAAGAAGGGTAAAATTTATTTTAAAACAGATGAATTTTTATTCAAAAAGAAAACAAATTTCAAGAAAAAATAGTTGAATGTTCAGCCAGAAAAGATTCCAGTTGACTTTTCAAGATCAAAATATGAATTTTTTAACAAAAAAATTAAGTTTCTACAAACAAAATTGAATTTTTCATCCAAAAAGACGAATTTTTTCAACCAAAAAGGATGCATTTTTAACGAAATAGTCGAATTCTCTACCAAATTGTTAAATTTTTATCCAAGAAAGATGAAATTTGTACTAAAACCGATGAATTTTTGTTTAGAAACAAAAATTCAAAAAAATAGTTGAATTTTCATCCAGAAAAGATTTTAGTTCTCTTTCCAACACCAAAATATTAAATTTAACCAAAAAGTAAATTTTCTACAAAATAGTTAATTTTTCAACAAAACAGCAGAATTCTCAACCATAAAGTATGACTGGTAGGAGGATAAAATTGTTTTTTGTCTACTGGCCCGTTTATTAAAAATCGACGTTAAAAATAATAAATACAGTTTCGTTCTTCGACGTCAAAAATACAAAAAGTATGACTTTTCAACAAAATTGTTGAACTTTAAACCAAACAGTTGCATTTTTATCCGAGAAAGATGTAATTTCTGCTAAAGCAGGTGAATTTTGTAATCAGAAAGACAAATTTTCAAAACAGAGTTGAATTTTCAACCGAACAAATGCATTTGTTATTCAAGAAAAATGAAATATTTCTTTTAAAACAGATGAAGTACAAAAAAAAACATCAGAAAAATAGTTGAATTTTCATCCAAAGAAGATTCCAGTTCACTTTCCAACATCAAAATAAGAATTGTAAACTATAAGTTAATTTTCTGCTAAAGAGTCGAAGTTTTAACCAAGAAGTATGACTTTTTAACAAGATTATTAAATTTTCGCCCAAAAAGTTGCATTTTTGTCCAAGAAAAGTGAAAATTCTACTAAAACAGGTGAATTTTTGAATAGAAAAACCAATTTTCAAAAAAACAGTTGAATTCTCATTCAAAAGGATTTCAATAAACTTTTTTACAGAAAAATACAAATTTTAAACAAAAAGTAAATTTTCTAGGAAATAGTTGAATTTTTTAACAATACAGTTGCATTTTTGTCCAAGATAGATGCAATATTTCTACTAAAAAAGGATAAGCCAAAAAATATTTCAGTTGACTTATCAGCAACAAAATATGCATTCTAAACAGAAGGTTAATATTATACGAAAAGAGTTGAATTTTTAGCCCAAAAAGACAAATTTTTAACAAAACAGTTGAATTTGCAAAAAAATGACGTCTTTTTAAGAAAATTGTTAAATTTTCAACCAAATAATAATTTTTCTTTAGTTTTATGTTATTATGTCGTAAAATAGTAGCTAGTTTGTTAGTTATTCCCCAGATGTATGGAACTACAGTGAAGTTTTTGGAATTATTGAGTTCTTTTCTACCTATTTGATTGTAAATATTATTAACTCTGATTTTGATTAAGTTTGTTGATAAGTTTAATAGGGTAACCATTTTTAATTAAAGTTTTTGGTATTAGTTAGATATTTTGTGGTCTCAATTTGAATGAAGATAATTTAATAGTTCTATCTATGAGTCCGAAAATCATTCCTTTCTTTTGTGACCAAGGATGTTGTGATAGGGAATGTCAATATCTGCCGAACCAAGTGGATTTGTTGTACCAATTGGTAAGAAGACATTCATTATTGGTTCTAGTTACCGATACGTCTAAAAAATTAAGTGTATGGTTTTATTCCTGTTCGGAAGAGAATTTAAGATTTGAGTCGAATGAGTTGAAAATTCCTAAAATTTCGTGTAATTTCGATTCTGGAATGACCATAAAAATGTCATCAACATATCTTTTATATAATGGTATTTCAAAATTTATGGTTGAAAGACATTTCAAGAGTATTCATGACAATATCCGCTATCACAGGAGAAAGCGGAGATCCCATGGCCACTCCTTCTATTTGTTTATGATTTTTGTTATTGAATTTAAAATATGTAGATCTTGAACAAAATTCGATTGCATTCAGGAATTCATCTCTTGGAATTAACGTGTATGGAGCTATTTCGTCCCATTTGTTTTTGATAATTTGTAGAGCTAGGTTTATTGGAATTAAAGGGAATAAGTTAACCACATCTAAAGATACAAGATGATGATTTTTAGGCATTTTCAAGCTTTTAATTTCATTGACAAAAAGCAATATAAATAAATACCATTGACAAACTATTAAAAAGGTTTTTTATTGTTGACATAGCCAACATAAAAATCCAAAATTTGGGATTCAATCAATCATTTTCTATCGTCTAATACATAATGATAAACATAACTGCTGTTTTTGGACATTCCCACATTTTTCCGTGTTGCAACCAACTTTTAATATTTATATTTTTCTATCAAATTTATTAACAAAACGAAAAATTTGTTTTCACACTTTCATCACTTTTCATCGGCAAAGATTTATGTCTTGTTTTTATATATAATTTACAGGGATTTAATAGTATATTACATCATTATAATTTAAAAATTTGAAATATTCGCGGTAAGGAGTGAAGATAAAATCAGAGTAGAAGAAGAGTGGAAAATACAAGACGGCTTCGAAGGAATTATGTAGCTATTATCTTAACTGTTGAAGGAAAGTAAAAGTACAGAGTTTGACAGCATGAGAAACAGCAAAGGTGAAATGCTATATGATATAGACGGGATAATAAACGCTTTTAAAGACTCTTTCAAAGAACTAGTAGGAGGTGAAGATATAGTAGGAGGTTAAGATATAGGGCAACAGAACTGCGACATAGAACATAATGCATTAGATGTGAAATAAGATGTTTGCCGCCGAGATAACCGAAAGGAAGAAATCGGATCCTCTCTGAGCCCTTTGGAAGCGACAGAGTTAAATCCTTCATTTCTAATAAATTATTATAATTAATAAATTCAAAATGCAAGAACTAAAATTTCGACTGCCGAGGGATAAGAAGGGAAGGGATGGTATCCTCTCTGAGGCCTTGGAAGATAAAGTAAAATCCTTAATTGATAATAATTAATTATAATTCATAAATTCAAAGTACCCAAATTAAGATGTTGGCATTCGAGTGAACAGAAAGGAAGTAATGGGATTCTCTATGACACATTGGAAGTCACAGAGTTAAGTCCTTCATTGATTTTAATTAATTATAATTCATAAATTCAAAATACCCAAATTAAGATGTCGACATTCGAGTGCACAGACAGGAAGTGTTGGGATTCTTTATGATCTATTGGAAGACACAGAGTTTTAATCAATTCTAAATACCCCGGCTAAAGTATTAGTTGCCGAGGGAACAGAAAAGAAGAAATGGATTCTCAATGGCCCATTGGAAGCCATGGGATGAAATCCTCCATTGATAATAAATTATTATAATTTATAAAATCAAAATGCCCGAATTAAGATGTTGGCCTCCGAGTGAATAGAAAGGAAACGATGGATTTTCGATGGCCCATTGGAAGCCACGAATTTAAATCCTTCATTGATAATAAATTATTATGATTAATATTTATGAGTGATTCTGAACGAATCTATTTTGATTATTAACATTTCCGAAATAGGAAAAAAAACATCCAAATTATTAGAATGCATTTCTAAAAATTGCTATTATTTAATAAGATTCTTTTTACAAAAATTGAAATAAAAAGAAACGCTTCTTTCAAAAAAATTGAGAAAAAAATGTGTAAACTCAATTACAAGAAATGTTACATTATCATAAGTAGACTCTGCAGATTGGCAAGAATCATGAGTTTAGTGTCTCTATTTAAAAAAAATTTTAATTGATATTGGAAAGAAATCTATTAAATCCTGAATATTTTTTTGCAAAAAGGGCAAGAAAATAATTCACAATTAAAAAACAAGACTTCCAAACTACCTCACTTTTCGGCTCATTAGAGACAGAAATAACCAATTGGAAAAAGAGGGAGAAAAAGGGAAAAAGTCAACCAAAAACCAACCTCTCACTTTTTGCTTCCTCCGTCCTTTTATAATACTAGGGAACCAACATGTTTCGAGGCCAATTTAGAGCTTCTCATCAGAGATTATTTATAGAAAAAACTAAAAGGTATGAAAAAATTAATATGCCTGTGAAGAAAATATTTCCATTAGTAATAATTAAGAATTGATCAATTCTAATATAATCAATCCATATATTGAGAAAATGATTGTGCCGTAAAATAAATTCTTTGTTTTTTTTTCAAGTAAAAGAAAATTACTTCAACCAATTAATCACTTCATCTCATAATTTGCAATATCTGGAGATGTACCTTTCTAATTTGTCAATGGCAGTCCCTAATATTCAAATTTGAAAGAGATTTTTCAAAATTTTCACTATTTCTATATAATTTTTTTTTATTTCTCTTGTTTTTGAAATCCAAAATAACCTTTTTATTGATGTCTGAAATTTTCTTAGGAAAAACTCTATAAAAAAGTCGCCTAGTTTTATTTATTTATCTTTCTGTCTCTCACTTTTTCTCTCTTTCTTTCTTTCTCTCTTTAGCAAGTACCTTTTCCGAAAATCTTACAAATTCTGAGAGGTTTTCTATCTAAAATCAACGTTAGTATATGGCCTGACTTTATACAATACACATCGTAATATTCAGTATCTGTTGATTTTATTCAATTTTTGTAAAATAAATGTAAAATTTAAGTTTTCAAAGTGTCTTTTCAATAATAATCAAATAGTGTTTTCCAAGTGAGCAAAGGACAAAAACAAAAACGTAAATTTTGGATTTCTGCACAAGGAAGCAAATACAGGAAGTTAACTGAAGTTAATTGATTCTTCTTTTGAGAAACATGGATTTTATTGAAATAGCCAGAAATTGGGGTAATTGGGTTGATGTGATTGGAGGATCTGTGAAAAATGTCAAAGAATTTTACTTCATTATTAAAAAAATAAGATCAACAATTTTACAAAAAGACTTTTTGATCAAATGCAAAATTCATGCACTTTTTCATAAGAAAATTTTTGACATCAATAAGTTATTTCTGTCTCTAATGAGCCGAAACATGAGGTAGTTTGAAAGTCTGTTTTTTAATTGTGAATCTTTTTCTTGCTCATTTTGCAAAAAATTATTTATTATTATTATTTATATTATATTATTTATTATTATTATTATTATTTATTATTATTTATCCCTCTTGATTTAAAAAAAATTAATTAATTAATTCAAAATACCCGAACTAAGATATTGACTGCCGAGGGATCAGAAATGAAGGGATGGTATCCTCTCTGAGGCCTCGGAAGACATAAAGTAAAATCCTTTATCGATAATAATTAATTATAATTCATAAATTCAAAACACCGGAATAATTAATATTTACGTCCGAGTGAGTAGAAAGGAAGGGATGAGTTTCTCTATGGCCCACCGGAAGTCACAAAGTTAAATCCTTCATTGCTAATACATTACTATAATTAATAAATTCAAAATACCAAAACTAAAACGTTTGCTGCCGAAGGATCAGAAAAGAAGGGATGGTATCCTCTCTGAGGCTTCGGAAGACACAAAGTAAATTCCTTTATTGATAATAATTAATTATAATTCATGAATTCAAGATACCCGAATTGAGCTGTTGGCTCCCGAGGGAACAGCAAGGAAGGGATGGGATCCTCTCTGTCCCCTTGGAAGCCAATGAGTGAAATCCTTCATTGATAATCATTTATTATAATTAAGAAATTCTAAATTCTCGAACTAAGATCGATGATAGTTAAATCACGCCTGAAGAAAAAAGTTTGAAACAATAAGGAACAAAGAAAGCTGAGACTTATTTTTCATTAGTACGACGCGAGCTAATCCAGGCCCAATTATACTTTCGCGAGAGTGTTTAATTTTTTGCGTCCGGGCCAGCGCCGCGCCGTGCCATTTCAAGCGGTTAATGTATTCCGGTATTGTTATTCGTACTCCCTCTCACCACTCATTAGGGAATCCGTTTGGAACTCCCCGTTTTTAAACGCTTTATATTTACAATTCAATTTGTTTTGTACAGTGGAGACCCCTCCAACACAGTCCAAGTGCTGCCATCGCTCTGTAAACAAGAAAAAATAAGAAAATAGATTTAAAAAAAAAAGGAAAAAGTAAGGAGTACGGGAATCATGGTAAAACAAGTAGCAGCGAAAGATAATTTCTTTCCGGTTACTCGAGTCGTAAGATTTCCTTACTCCTCTCTAGGGCTCTCCCTTATTATTTCCCTCAAGAATCCTTCCTTACGAGTTACAGGACCGAAAAATCTGAATGCATTAAATTACTCTTTTTATCCTTGCTTTTGTAATTTATTCTGAACTTTTTGAAGTGAGAGGAGAAACAGTGAATTATTTTGGATAAAATATTTGAAAAATGTCCTTTATACATGAAAGCTATTAAATTTAGAACCCACTTTCAATTAACAGTTCAACCAACTTAATTAATGCCAACTAATTTAATTTCCCAAACAATTCCAATTAATTTTCACTTCCTTCTTCACTTAACGTCCATATGTAATTAATTAAATATCAGTTATAATTACTCCTTCAGCATTTAATAAAAAATGGTATAAAAATGATTAGCTGAGTGAAATTAATTAAAGTTAGAATCAATATTTGATCACATGGTACGGTGGTAGCTAAAAGTTCAAAGATAGGAGGAAAGCCCGTCGTGCTAAGGGAATTTAATCATTCTAAAGCGAATACTATAATCTACCTGGGCGCTCTCGCGAGCGGAGGATCGCTCCATTTAGGACACCCTGTAGTAAGAAATACAAGCGAAAGCTCTAAAGGGGAAAGGGGAGGGGGCTTGGGTAATCAGTAAATGCGTCCATCAGCGGATTACGGGGACCGCACTCCCACCTTTCACGCACGCTCATCCCCCTTTCCCCCCTTTTTCCCATTCCCATACCCCCTTCCCTCATCATGATCACCTCACCCCCCTCACCCCCCTCACCCCCTCCAACCAACCCTCATTTTCAAGCTCGATACACGTATGAGACGCATTCACTGTGCAGGGTGGGTGTTTCTCGCTTCCCTGGGTACCTCAAACCTTGAAAACTTCTCTTTCAGAGATTCTCGTCAATCTTGGCGGATAAGAAAGAGAACTGAATTTTAATAGGATCAGTGTTTCTTAATTTGAATTTATCTGGGCTCGTAATTTTAGAAAAATTCAATTCAATTTGTATATTTGAGTCTTACTCTCAAAATGTTCCAAAAATGTTCGGGTATATTAAAGATATTCAAGAGATTTTCAAACAAATTCATAAATTGTTTAAAAATATTCCAAATATTTCAAAACGTTCCAGAAATTATGTATATCTTATCTAAAAAGGTTGTGTTACGATATGTCTCAAAAATTTTATACTCATTGTGGTTGAAAACCTGATTGGCTTTTCATTACTTGAAGTTGTTTTATATTTTAAATTTAAAAATTGAAAATTGAATCTACAAATTAAAAATGTTATACATGTTTTATAATGTTGCTTTTCGCTAAAAATTAATATTTTTTGAGGAAGTATTTCATTGCAAAATCAAAAACTTTAGAAAAAGTCTTGAAATTTCTAAAAAAAATTAAGTTGTGTTAATTTTTTCACAATAAATTAGTATTTTTATGCAGAAATCTGCATTTTAGGTTGTGTTAGCATGGTAGACCGGAAATGGATATTTTTCATGTAATAATCATTATATTTTGAATATTGAAATTTTCCCAGAACTATTTCCATTTTAGTAGCATTTTCAAGTGAAACTGCCATTTTAAGCAAAAATCATTAGATTTTAAAGTTTCATAATTTTTTAACAGTTTTATTTTTTACTGTTTTCATTGAGTCTAAAGTCAAGATATCAGTTTTCATCAGTTATCAAAAGTGCTGTTCTTGGTTGTCTATTTAGTTAAAATGTTAAAAAATTTAGTAATTGTTTAGAAATATTTCAAAATACTTCAGAAATACTCCAAAAATATATTAGAAAATATTAAAAAATTGTCCATAATATTCTCTAAAGTATTCCAGAAATACTTCAATGGTATAATAGAAATATCCTAAGAAAAATATCCTAGGAATATTCTAAATAAATCTAAATATTCCAAAAATATACTTGAAATTTTCCAGATATCTTTAAAATAAGGGGTCCTTCATTTAAGTATGCAATTTTAGGAAATTCGAAAATGAAACAAACAACTGTATAGTAAAATATCAATTCAATTTTCCGTGCGAAAGAAGCCTGTTGAGTGAAAAACGAACCTAGCCAACCAACATTTTTTAAAACGTCAGGGATAAAAGCAGTATAAACTCAACAATTCTCAGTTCTGATTTGAAATTGTTTTAATCCGTTTATGAAAGATTCTAGGTTAAAAATGTAACAAGTTTTAGATTCTGGTCTTCAATTATTAATAGCCAGGGAAAATAAAAAATTGGTCCCGGAAAAATGAGAAAATTCCTAAAATGAAGTTTTGCGGTAACCCTAATATAACTTTCTTGTTAGTAATTCAATTGCCTTGTATTTATACTTCTATACCTTTTTTTCTGCAGTTGCTTCCTCTTGAAGATTACCTTTTTAGTTACAAATTTTATTATTCCTTTGAAAATTCAATTGTTTTTTTTTTTTAATTAAACTATTTCGTAGAAAATGTACTGGTTTGAAATCCATATTTTGGTGTTGAAAATTCAACAATTTTTTAAATCTTTCTATTATGAACATTCATCCACTTTAGTAGAAATGGCAGCTTTCTTGAATAAAAATATTAAAAATGCTCGTAGGAAATTTACTTCTTATTTAAAACTCATATTTTGACGTTGAAAAGTGAACTGAAACCTTTTTTGGGAGAAAATTCAATTCTTTTTTCAAAAATTTGTATTTTTAATTCAATAATTCATCTATTTCAATAGAAAATGCTTCTTTCTTGGATAAAAATGCAACTTTTTGGTTGAAAATTCAATAATTTTACAAGAAGTCACCCTTTTCGGTTGGAAATTCAATAGTTTTGTTGAAAATTAAATTGTTTAATTCATAATTTGGCGTTGAAATGTCAACTAATATCTTTTTTGGATGAAAATTCAATAATTTTTCTGAAAATTGGTGTTTTTAATTAAAAAATCGATATATTTTAGTAGAAATTGCATCTTTCACGGATAAAGAAGGAACTATATGGTTGAAAATTCAACTGTTCTTTCGAAAATTCAACTTTTTTGTCGAAATTTACATGTTGTTTAAAATTTATATTTGAGTGTTGAAAAGCCAACTGAAATCCTTTTTGATTAAAAATTCCACTATTCTGTTGAAAAATCGTCTTTTTTGGTTTAAACTTCAAGTACCTTTATAGACAATTTACTTTTTATTTAAAACTTATATTTTCATGATGAAAAATAAGACTGAAATCTTTTTTGGTTAAAAATTCAAATCTTTTCTTCAAATTTTTCTTTCTGATTTGAAAATGCATCTGTTTAAGTAAAAATTACATATTTCTTGGATAAAAAGACAACTGTTTGGCTGATATATAATTTTCTTTGATTGAGGATTCAACTTTTTTCTGCGAAAATCTTCTTCGAACCACTTTCTTAAGAAACAGTTTTTTTCCAAAGAATCATATTTTTAGTTGAAAATTCATCTCTTCGTTTGAAGGTTTAACAATTTCGTTGGAAACTGTTCTTTTTCAATTGGTAATTCAACTATCTGCGTGAAAAATTTGTTTTTCTAATAAACGTTTTATCTTTTTTATTGAAAATTCATTTGTTTGCTGAAAATGTATATTTTCTGTTTCAAAATTCAATTTTTGTATAGATGATCTCTTTTAATTGAAAATTTACCTGCGTGTGTACAGATTGAACTAATTTGTTGAAATTCTCGATTTTCAAATAAAATTTCATCTCCTTGATTGAAAATTCATGTATTTTCTCAAAAATTAATTTGCTTGAAGAAAAATCATATTTTCTATGGCTGAAAATCCAATTTTTGTACAGAAAATTTGTATTTTAACTTG
Source organism: Andricus quercusramuli (assembly GCA_932178445.1). NCBI lineage: Eukaryota > Metazoa > Arthropoda > Insecta > Hymenoptera > Cynipidae > Andricus > Andricus quercusramuli. The sequence continues at coordinate 338,011 of CAKNXH010064029.1, read as the reverse complement.
AAGTTTCAACAATTCAGGTGAACCCTTTATTTTTTCTCATAGCTAAAAAATCCTTATTTATTGAAAATTCTTTTTTTTTTAATTAATTTTTTAGAAATAAAATTTAATCTTTTTGGTTTTATTTATTCTGGGCTTATTTTGTTGAAAATTTGATTATTTTCTTGGAAACTCAAGTATTTTGTTTAAAACTCACCTCTTGTGGTAGAAAAGACACTTTTGGTCTGAAATGAATAAATACATTCGCAAATTTTTAATTTTCATTTGAAATATGGTTTTATTTCATTTATAAAAAATCCTATGCTGAAAAAATTGCAAGAATAAAATGCTGGTACTTGAATGTTAATAGTCAGGGAAAATAAAAAATTGGCTAAGGAAAAATCATAGAACTTTAAAAATAAATAAAAATATTATTTTTGAACACCATAAATGACGTACAAGGTAGAACGAGGGGGTAAAATATTCCAGATTTATTCCAAGAACATTTCGAGGAATTCAATATTTCTTAAGTATTCTATAGGCATTGCATTCAATTTTTTATTTTTTATTTTGTATATTCAATGTAAATTGAATTGAGTTTTCATATTACACAGGTATTTGATAGAAATTCCATAAAATTGAAATTTTGATATTCAGGAAATATTCTGTTGAAATTCCATAAAGTTTTTACAGAATTGTTTGCTAAAAATTCCTTCAAGTTTTTACATTGATTGAAATTCCATGGAATTCAACTCTTATTTTTTAAAACAATTTTATAGAAAGTCCATCGAATTCATATATTCAGTCATTATTCGATGGAATTTTTATGGCAATTTC
>CAKNXH010064029.1:211740-337188 GCA_932178445.1 Andricus quercusramuli | reverse complement strand
TTGCATCTAATTTACATAATTAAGTGGCGTTCGATACAATTTTTATTAATTTTTTATATTACAGAAATTTCTGATAGAAATACATCTAATTTTTTGTATCCCAGGGGTACTCCATATAAATTTTATAGAACCCGTAATTTAGTCGCAAGTAAAAATAATATTCTTGATTAAATTATAAGTCATTTTCTTGTGGGAAAAGATGACGAAAAACAAATATGAGAAGGCAAAAACAATATTTGAGCCAACTCACGTTTGCTAATTAGCAGGTTCGATAAAAAAAACGTCATCTTGAGAAATTGCTTGGCGTGATTACAAGGATAGTAATTTCATTAATTATTATTTTCTGTAAATTCATACATTTTTATCTTCCTTATGAAAATTTATTGCTATTATAAAGTCAAGTTTTAATATAATTATAACTAAATACTCAATGGTATTCATATTATTTTCATGGATGCGTATTATTTTTAAAATGCACTAGAACGATCAGATGAAAAAATTCAGATCAGTATACTGCCGTTGTATAGAAAAAGGCAGTAACTACGAAAAATGGAAAAATGTGTTTTTTATATCAGTGAAATCGTTAAAGAGGGATCCATCTTTAAAAATCAACATAAAAAAGTACTGCTGAAATAGAACTGTAGTTCCAAAAAAGTTCAGAATTATTATTAATCATTTGTAATTTTGAGCAGGCCTTTTTTAAGACAAAAGTACCAGAAAAGTCACACTTTTTTCCCTCATTTTTGCAAGACCGGAATGTTTTTTGAGACACAAGTACTGTGGAATTTCCAATTTATTTGATTCATGATTTTTATATGTGTGTGACTAGGACTTTTGCCCAAAAAAATTACTGCTGAAATAGGACTAGCATACCAAAAAGGTTCAAAGTATGTCCCCTTTTAAGAGGCTATTTTTAGGATGAAAGTACAAAATTTTGGAACAATAAAATCGAACTTTATCAGTACTTTTGTATGAAAAGTCATTAAGGACTTGTAAAATGTTCATAAAAAATTAAGTGGAACTTTTTCGGTACTTTCCTAAAAAAGGCCTGCTCAAAAATAAATTAGAGGGGACTTAGGTACTTGTAAAAATTTCGAGAAGAAGAAATTGAAGCGTTTCTAGTATTTTTGTCCCAAAAACTATGACTTAGGCAACAACCAACTATCTTTTCCTATATTAATTCTAGATAGCTACTGTTATTACTTACATTTTTGCCCCGTTGTTCACTTTTCACTCAATCAGGTAATAATCAATATAAGTTAACAAACTTAATTTGTATTGATTATTACCTTACTAAGTGAAAAGTGGACAAAAAGCGTGAAATTTCAGAAAAAAACCCGCAGCTATCTAACATTATTATAGGAGCAGATAGTTATAAACAATAATAATTTGAATAAACAATTAGGTTTGCTAAAGTGCATTAAATATCACCCAATTTTTCACTTATGGGGTTTGTTTGCGGACCCTAGAAAAGAGACTTATGAGATCGATATTTGAAAAGTAATATATCATTCGCATTCTGTGGCTAATTGTGAAGAGAAATGTTGAGTTTCAACTCGATTCACCTAATTTTGATGATTCTAAATAAAATTTTCGAAAACGTCTTCTTCCTCTCACGGGAAATACATGTCAAACTTCATGGAGCTTGCGGAATCTCCAAATATTATTTATATATTGATTCGAACAAATTTTCGGGCGATATGCATGAAAATTAAAAAAAAAATTTGAAACACCCTATTATGCATCTCTTCGACTGTCGCAAAATCTTTGGAATCTTTCAAAATCCTTCGAAATTCCTTGAAATCTGTTAAATTCCTTTAAAATACGTGAAAATCTTCCAAATATTTTGAAATCTTTAAAAAAAATGATGTAAAATGATTTAAAAACCGGTCTTTTTTGGTATTCAAAAGTACCCCCGGCTTCCGCCTTCACGAACCATTTGACATCTTGGTGAGTTCTCTGATATTCTGAAAATAATGTTCTCGGTAAGATAGAAACATAAGCAAAAAAAATATTGGAAGCATACATTTTTTCCTTTCTTTAGAGTAATAAACTCCCTCTATGAGGAAGAAAATTTATTTGTCAAAATGATCATAAAATAAGCAAAAATAAATACACCCATAGTGAATATATCCATAGTACTTCGCAGCAATATTTTCATTTCCGATATTCTACATTTATACGAGTTGTAATTATTTGATTTTGTATTTGAGTATTCAAACTTCAAATTATCAATTTCTCAGGTGAGAAGGTTGTGTTATTTTAATTTGCATGACTGGGATAAATTTTTGGTAACCAGGAAATTACCAGAAACTTGTTTTTTTTTTTTTTAAAGCTGATTTTGTAGTTACCGCCTTATTCCATAGGACGGCAGTATAATGAAACTAAATCGTTTAACAAGAGCATAAACTTAATCCCAATTCAAGGGCGAAGAGCATGAAATGTCCCGTCACGTGCCCACAGTGTACCGCAAGGGACGATAATACTTTTTTAATGCCCTTGAAATGGTCCTCGTGGTGCCTCATAACATGAGTACTTAAAAGTTTTGTAGTCACGCTCGAATTTATCGAGCGTATGATTGATTATAAAGGAAAAAATTGATCAAAGATCTTCTGAGGTACGGAAAGGGACGGAGAGTCGCTTTCGTTGACGACAATGATGTCGAGGATCATTCAGGATAAAATGCAACCACAAGATCCGCAAAAGCAGACAAAAGTCATGAGCGCTAATCACCAGGTGGTCAAGTGGTCAAGGTATTTCCTTCTTCCTTCCTTTTTATGGAGAAAAGAGACAGCAGCTTGTCGATGTCGTCTTGCTTCAATGCCTCCTCCAGTTGCCTGATTTCCCGCATTTTTTATCAGTCTCATTTTGTTGAAATAAATCTGCGGTAATTTTTTGCTCCTTAACGTAAAGGTTCCCATCCACAGATTGTTTCTGTCACAACCAGCATTGATGGTTGAAGAAAAATTCTATGCAGTCTTCATTCATTAACTTCTATTTGAATGTGCATGCTATCAAGACTGAATCCATTTTAAATCAAGCAGGTTCTACAGTTGGAGTTGCAGAATATTTCAGGGACGAAAAATGTTGTTTTTTTTCATAGGAAATTAGGTGATACGCATTTTCCCAATATGCGACAAAAATTGTCATTGTCAGCACTTTGCACCAGATTGCACTCTCTTTTCACCTGCATTGGTAGCACACAAAAAGAAATATGATGGTAGTGGGGGCCTGATCGCTGACGCTATGTGATGTGTTTTGGCGGAACTGAATCTGCGCAACTATGCACACCAGTTAGAAATGGATGACATAGAAACACTGTGGACGTAGTAATCACTAGCCTGTAGCTTCAAGCTTGTTGTTGTGACAACAAGCGTGAACAACTCTTGTACAATGCAAACATATTGTATGCAACTTGATAACTTTGGTTGTCGCAAACATATATTTTACATAATTGCCACAACAACACGCTATAAGCTACAGTGTTGTAGCTCCCACAACCACGCTATTTGTAGCTTATCCACATTCAATTTGTTCTTCTTCCGCGTGTAGATGGGTTAATTCATGATATGGTTGTCACAACCACAGTCTTGCAGCTACAGGGTTGTGTTAGCCACAACCACAGTGTGTGGTTGTCCCACAACCACAGTGTTTGTATCTCATCCATTTCTGATTGGTTGCGCATAGCTGCGCAGATTCGCGTGCACCAAGACGCAACACGTAGCATCAGTCATCAGGCCCCTGACGCCACCTTCTTGCTTCTTGTGTGCCACCAATGCAGGTGACAAGAGAGTGCAATCTAGTGCAATTACTAAAGTGCTGACATATATAGCATCATAAAAATGTCAAAGATTTTCTATCAAATATCTATTAATGAAATCTTATCGAATTCCACTCAATTTTTATAGAATGCATCCAGTCAGTACATGAATTCCTTGGAATTTCTATTGAGTACTGTTGGAATATAAAAATTTCATCGATCACATACCTCTATAATTTAACAGTTCAATGGAATTTCTTTTTCGATCTCGAAGCAGCCCGCTTGCGCCGCTGCAACTGTAACAGGAATCGAAAATGTTTTCAAAAAAGGTAGTATTATATCGTACTAAATATAGTGACCTAACTAAAAAAATAGGTCCAATTTGTATGTCTGTTTTTGTAAAATATATCAATATTGTACTAAATATAGTACCGTAATCAAGAAAATAGGTCTTATGTGCCATATTACCCCATGAGTCATATTGTCATATTGCCCTATGTGCTATATCACCACATATGCCATAATAAATCATGTCATATTACAACTTTTTTGCCCCATATCACCCCAAATATCAAAACCCCGGATAAAAAATATAGACTTATAGTCTCAAATTTTTCAGGTATATTTTTGGAAATGCAGTTACTAAATATACTACCGTAGCCAAGAACAGAGATCCACATTTTTTATATTATCATTCAATGGAGAAGCGAATACATATTGTACTCATTAACCTAACCAAAAACAAAGACCAAAATTCATAAAGTATGTTTTTGGAAATCATGTATTGACTAAAACTAACTAAATACCCTGGCCAAATACATAGACTTGATTTTTTTCTCATATATGTTCATGTAAAAAATGATACATATTGTACTAGTCATCTAACTAAAAACATTGACCAAAATTTTTTTTTTCAGAATGTTTTTAGAAAAGATAGTAGCTTAGCATGCTACGCCAGCCTAAACATATAGAGCCGATTTTCTTGTAATATATGACTGTGGAGAAGATTATACTAATGATACTTACTAACCTACCCAAAAACATAGATCCAAATTTGTTGCAATAACCTATACATGAAACGGGGATTGGCGCGGAATTTCACGGAATTTTTATGTAATTGTATCGAATATCCTCCAGAATCTACCAAATACTATGTTAAACACAACCAATCCATTCAAATTACACAAACTACTCAAATCCCATTAAATGTGACTGGACTATATTGAATTGCATTTGGAGTGAATGCCTTTTGAATCAAAAAATTCTTCGGAATTTCTATCAAATACCTATAAGAACATTCAAATTTTCGATGAGATATAAACACATAAAACGGAAACCTTATGGAATTTATATATCGATTACGTTTGTAATTTTCAGCCAATATAACTTTAACTTAATGTCAATCAAGTAACTCTGTCATATTAAAGTTGCATGGAATTTCCAATGTGTACCTCTGAAATAGACGTAATTCATGGAATTCCCATCGAATACCTCTAGACTTACGCTTCAAATCGACCAACTAAAAAACGTTACATTTAAATGGACTTTTTAACAAATACCTCTGAAATATAAAGAATATAAATATAGTGAAATATAAAAAATATAAAAAGCCGTGAAGTTCCATGAAATCTGATGATATTTCCTGAAATCCTAGAAAATGTCTTGAAATATATTGAGAGCTTTTAAAACCCCTTCAAATATCATAGGAATTCTAGAAAGTGTGATAAAATAAGTTAAAATAATTCTAAAATCCCATGGAATCCTTTAAGATATCCTTACATTTTTCAAATCTTTTGAAATCTTCACAGAAAAAACTGGGGTTTCTATTAGAACAAATTTTTGGTTCCAAAGGAGCTGCAACAAAAAGGAACCTCTCTTGCTGAAAAGGAACCCAAAATGATAAATGGTTTCTAAATGAACCCAAATGTGGATTCAAATGGTTCTAATAGAGCCTTTTTCTCCCTTCTGCCTTGACTCACTTCAAAGATTGCACAAGTTAAGGATGCACATTATGCTTTATAATTGGAATTAAATAATATTGCACTGGAAAAAATGTAATGCAGAAACTAAAATCATAGACATTAATCATTCTTGAAAGGAAGATATCGCACATGAAATGTGACAGTTTTTAAGGTTATGTTGCAAATCCGAAGTTTTCCACTGCGCATGCCCAAAAAGCGCGGGACTATTCAAAATGACATAATATACTCTTGCAATATTAGGTTAATATAAAATTTTTTCAAGAAGCTAGGTATTTCTATAATTCAATTTAATTTGTTTTAAATAAGAATGAAAAAAATGTTGTTAACATTTATCTGTATGACTGTTCATAGTATTTATTGATTTCAAATAGGCCCGCGCTTCTCGGTACATGCGCAGTTGAAAACGTCGGCAACCGCCGATGGCCATCTATCGGATATGAACAAACTAAAAAGGAACCCTAAATAAGAGTTCCTTTAGAGCCTAAGTTCCAAATGATCCCAAGTTTCACTTGAGCCGCAGCATTACTGATCCCTCAGTTTTTTCTGTGTTTTGAAATCTTGTGCAATCCCTCCAAATCATTCAAACCCATTAAAAAATCCTTGAAATCGCTCTCAATATCATAAAATGTTTGTTTTAAATTGAAATCCTTGAAAATACCTTGAAATAATAGAAAAACTCTTCGAATGTTAGAAATCATACAAAATTGGGTAAATAAATTATTTGAGATCCATTAAAATATTTCAAGACTCCATGAAAGTGCATTAAATCTGGTGATATTCCTTGAATTCCCTTCAAGTGTTTAAAGTTCTATGAAATCCTTCAAGATCCTGGGAAATTCATTGAAATACCTTATTGAGAACCTCTAAAATCCATAAAATTATTGAAATCCTCGGAAATCTTATGAAGTAACTTAAAATTTTTTGAAAATCCTTCAAAATATTTGGGAAGGTTAGAGATTTTCCGAAATCTCTTAAAATCCTTTAAAATATTCTAAAATGTTATAAAACCTATATTAAATCCTTCCAAATCTTTCAAAATTTAAGGAAATTCTTTGAAATTGTATGGAATTTTTGACAGCCTGTGAAATTCCATGAAATATTTGAAAATATCTTCAAATCTTTAAAATCCTACGTAAACTTTTAATTCTTGTTAATAATTTAAATCCCATAAGAATTCTTTGACGTTTAGCAAAGCTCCTTGTAATTATTAAAAATACCCTAAAACCTTTCAAATCCTATGAAATCCTTATTCAGTTTCGGAAATTCTTTGCAATTTCATTTTGTTTTCTTTTAATTTCCTAAAATCCCTTGAAATCTTCGAAATAGTTGGAAATCCCAGTTGGCTTTTTTTATTTATTTTCATTTAAAAGAATGATAATAATTATTAAATTTTAATTTTCATATATATTGAGCCTCGAGAAGCAGATCTCATTAGGATGTTGACTCGGAAAATATATTTATTGTTTTATGTCAATAATGTCTTTACTACTTTATCTCGCGAATGATTATGTTCAAATTTATTGTAATTGATATGAATAGAAAAAAGATGTACAGAGCTCCTTGCAGTTTAGGTCGGGTCTGCGTCCGTCTGGCGTACTTTTTTCTCCGACAGGGAAGTGAGGGCAAAATTAACGGAAGAGAAGTGGAAGAAATAAATGGAGAGGTGATAGAGAAAGAAGGGCAGTAGGGGAAGTGAGGAAGGCGAAGAGGGAGAAAGGAGAGGAGGCGCCATAGAGGAATAGAGATAGAAAAAGTAAGCCGAAATTACGCGAGCGAAAATAGGAAATATGAGGGTGGGAAAGTAAAGGAAGTGAGAGTCAATGAACAGAGGTAGACTAGGAGACCCCCCCCCCCCCCCCCCCCCCCCCCCCCCCCCCCCCCCCGCCAGTATGGGAATTGGGGGGATGAGAGGAGAAAAAGTTGAAAAAGTGAGAGGAAGTAAGAAGAGGGAAAGTTGATGAATTGGGAGGAAATAGTGGAGGAGGAGTAGAGAAATTGACAAGGAATGAGAAAAGAGAAAGTAGGGAAAGTTGGTGCAAATGGCAGGAGGGGAAGTAGAAAAAATAAGGGAAGGACAAGTAGGGGAAGTAGAGGTTAAGGTAAGTGGGTGTAGAGGAAGTCATGGAAAGTGGAGGGAGTGTAAGTGGGTGGAATTGAAGGAGAGGAATTAGGATAAATGAGAGAAGAATGGGTGATACGGGTAGTGAGAGGACATAGGGAATGGGAAGTGAAGAAATTGATGGGAAATGAAGGGAGGGGAAGTGGAGGACATGAAAGAAGGCGAAGTATGAGAAGCGAAGGGTAATGAGAGGTTATGAGGAAGGAAAAGTGAATGGAAATGTCAGGAGGGGAATAAGGAGAAGTAAGGGTTGGTGAAATAGGAAAAATGAGGTGAGAAGAAGTGAGGAATGTTTGGGAGAAGGGGAATGAGAGGAAGGAGTTGGGATGGAAGGAAGTGAGGGGAAATTAGGTTCAAAGGAGTAGGAAAATTGGAGGGAGGAAAACCGGAAGAAGTGATGAGAATTATAGTGGTGTGAGGGGAAGTGACGAGAAGAATAAGTAGATGAGGAAGAATTTGGGGAAAGGAGGGAAGTGAAGGTTGAGGTGTGGGGTGGGGTGGGGACATAGAGAAGAAGTGGAAGAGTAAGAAATGTAGGACGAGGGAGGATTGAATTATTCTTGATCTTCTTCAATTTTCACTATCTCATTTAAATGGAATTCAACGTTAATTATGAATTTGTAGATACAATGTAAGACGGTCTTTTTTTACATTCGGTTTTAACAAATTTAAAGGTCAGATCAATTTCAATTTTGAATCAACGTAGAATTATTTTCCCAAAATAAAGTCATTGCTACAAGATGTTATTTATAGCTTTCAATTTGCCCCTCACTGTCATTTTGCCCACCTCTTCTCTACCTAAATTACTTTGTATCTCGATGCAGGAGATGTACATTCTGAACAAAAAAGGGAAGATAAGAGGACGAGGGTTAAAGGTAGAATGAGTAAGGGGGAGGGAGTGGGTGAAGTAAAGGGAGGAGGAGCATGATAATTGTAGTAGTAATTACATAAAGGAGACGGGACGAACAAGAGAGAGAGAGAGAGCACGAAACTCGTGAGACGCACTAATTATCTCGCGAATAAAATCTCATTAAATCCCCGAGACGGAATCTAGTCTGCTGTTGGCAACACCTCCCCTTCCATTATCTTCCTTCATCTTCCTTCATTCTCCAATGTTTCGATCATTATCTAAATGCCTGATAATAATATCAATATCTATTTTATTGTTCTCTGTCAAAATGACCAGGTGGGGTAAATTAAAAGAATTATTAAATGTCTGCAGTTTGTCGAGTGGTCGACATTTTTTTGTTGAATTTCCACCCTCCCCTCTCCACCCCCACCCAATCTTTTCGAATCCAACAAAAAATATACACGTATTTTTTTGTTTTGAAAAAAATGACATTTAGATGTGGTGCATACCCCAGGAAGTTTAAGAAGTGTTTTCCATTACAAAGTACAGAATTTTCAAGTGTTAAACTTAGAACTTGCATCATTCATAATTGTTAATTTTGGAAATCATTTACTTTTTAATTTTAAATATTCAAAATTCAACAATTTCGAAGAGTTACAAGTGAAAATTCATGAATTTTTAACACATAGAACTGAAAATTGTCAAATTCTGAAGATTTCTAGTTGAAAAGTACGTAATTTTGAAAATTTTTTAGTAGTTCAATTTAGAAGATTTACCATAGAAATCTTTTTTATCTTAGAGATTGGGAATTTTGAATTCTTCAATTTTTAAGATTTACTATTGAAGATTCATTAATTTGGAATGCTTCTAATTTAAAATTATGTAATTTTAAGTGCTTATTTTTTTCCATACTTGTTACATAGGGGAGGGGAGGGGTAAAAAATGGACAACAAAATGTTGACATCATTTATGGATGGCCCATAAGAAAAAAGACGTTTTTGTAAATTTATTATTTTTTTTTTTTAATTTGATTAATTGTCACCACACTCTCAATAGAAAAAATAACAAAAACTTAGAAATTTCAGACAAAAATGTCAACTTTTAAGCATCACTTTAAAAGAAGATAGATAGGAATAATAATCAATTGTTTAGACAATTATTTTCGTTATAACTTTCATTAATTATTACCACGCTCTAAAAGTGAAAATTTGACCCAAAAAAATGGAAATTTCATATGAAACCGCAAGTTTCTAACATGACTCTAAGAGAAAAAGTGATAAGCAATAATAAATTGTTTAAAGAATTATAGTTGGCAAGTTTGATTAATTATTACCTCACTATAAGTAAACAGATGCTGAAAGTTTGGAAATTTTATTTACAAACGGCAACTTTCTAGTATTATTCTGAGAGAATATTGTTATAAATAATAATTAATCATCGAAACCATCATTTTCATTAACTTTAATTACGCTTTTTAACGCTCCAACTACAAAGTTAAAACCAAGATAAAAAATTCAGAAAAAATCGCTAATTTCAACACCTATTCCAAGAGAAAAATACCATGAACAATAATTAAGTAACATTTTCATTTAAAAGATCTAATCAACAGCATAAAATGATATTTCATATATTACAAAAAATTTCACAAAAAAAACGCAAAAAATAAGAATTAGCGCCGGGGAATTGGAAAATACAATTTTTCAGGTATGGGAGTTTACAGGAAATAGGTTTCGAACTTTAAACTTCATGATAATAAAAAAAAATGCAATACGTTTTCAGACCAACCAAAATAAGTTAGCAAAAGAGCGCAGCTCGGCTCTCACATCAGTGAACCGTCGCCCGAAAGAGAGGGGGTCGCGAAGCAACGTGCGTGTCCGATATGCGATTGCACGCTTGCCGCTGGTCTAAACGGGGTACTCTACCTACATATATGAGAGCCGAGCTGCGTTCATCAGCTACTTTCACAGCGACTCTAATCCGCTCCCTGAATTGATTATCTTATAATTTTTTGCTTTATAAAGATATTTCTATTATTTATCATTTAATAAAAAAAAAATGTAGGGGAAGTGGCTTAATTTTGTAAACGAAAATAGATCGGACGTTTCAAACTGATAAAAAGGAAGATATAAATTTTTCAGACACTGGAAGTTTTTACAAATTGTCAGTTTTAATCGACATTTAATGAAGCGAAAGATTTTTCTTCATTTATGATCTGTCCATTGGACTGGACATTTGGCGATGAAATTTCACTTATTATCTCGACTTGCATCAATACCGAGTCCGTCAAATCAAATTTGTTGGCCGGAATTTATTAATTTATATTTTCATCTGCCGGAAAGTATGTTTTTTTACAGGTATAAATAGTGAATTATTTTCGTAACATCGTTTTTATTCATTCTATTTTATTCGTACTTTATATTTAATTGTACAAAATTGTACATCCTTCTTAATATGAGTGGAAATAATTTTAAATTAAATTTAGTTCAAGTGAATTTTATTTATAACAATTTAAATTTTATTCTGTTTATATAAATTAAATAATCAATTCTGGCAATACAAAATCAATTCTAGGAAATAAAATACAATGATAGAACTTCAGGCATTTAAAACTGATTTCTGCAAATTAAAATCTAATTGGACGATTGAAAAATCCCAAAAAATAAAATTGTCGACACTGTGAAATTTCCAAATCGGAAAATTCCCGAATAAGAAAATTCCTGAATAATCAAATTTCCGAATGGGAAATTCCCGAATAATCAAATTACTGAACAGTTTATAATATTACCGAATTTGGAAATTCCTGAATGATGAAATTCCAGAATTATGAAATATACGAAATCGAAAATTATAAAATTCTCAAATTTGAATAATTCAAAAAGTTGTTTTTGTTTCAATAAATATTATTTATTCATCAGAAATACAGTAAGAAGATATTTTTACCGCCGAGAAATTTTGTTTTATCGCTTGAAGTTTAAAAAAATTATTGTCCGAATTTAAACTAACAATAATTCTATCAGAATCTAAACAAAAAAATTTGAATTCAATTACGAAAATAAAAATGTAATTATGTAAAATAATATACAATTCTATAATTTTTTATTCATCTAGGAAAATTTAATTTGAGAAAATAAAAAAATGCTAGCATTGTGAATCGAATTCTATCAATTTGAATTTAATAATGGAAATTCAAATTAAATTCTAAGAAATCATAATTCAATTCTAAGAAATAAAATACAATTTGAGCTATTCATTTTTTAGTTTAGAATTCGAAATTTAATTATACAAATTAATTAAATTTAGGCCACTTCTACTCAAGTTTAACAAATTTAACTTAATTTCTGAATGATTATAAGAATTCGAAATTAATTCTAGAATTGTCAATGGAATATCAGGAATTCAGATTGATTTCTTAAAATCAAAAATCAATTGTAGCGAATAAAAAAAATCCAGTATTTTAATCTGAATGCAATTCTAGCAATTTATGTTAAACTAAAGGAATATAATTCAACTTCAAAAAATAAAATTCAATTGCATTTTTTAATATCAAATTACCTTCGCTTTAAATTGTGGAAAGAAAATATGGTTTAAATACTTCAATTCGGAGGAAATTGAGAATAAAATTAGTAATATTTTAACTATTATAAGGACCTTGAGTTGTTGAATTGCTTCTAACGTGAAGAACTGGCTATTCATACTGAAATTTCGTTATATACGTAGCCACGGCCTATTTAAATTTGTGCAGATTTTAGAACAAAATAAACAATTATATTTCAAAAAAATTTGTTTCCTTATAGTCGAAATGGTTACCTATTTTCATATTTTAAGTTAAAATTCAAAAACAGATGAAATTCTTGTTTTGCAACTACCCTATTAAAGGGTGAGAGTACATAACTAGATAACCAACAAAATCTGAATTAAACAAATTGTCATCTGAGCGGCTTTTTATCTACTGGGCTCGAATCCTAGCGGAGTTGAAAGGTGTTTTTTTCTCACGGACAAATTTATTTAAAATCGGAATTTTTCAGGAAAGCGAAAAAAAATTTGAACGAATCGAAATACCTACTTGAAGATGAACAGCCCACTCCCTAGTTTGTGTGTTGCTGAAGTCACGTAAAAAAATGTTAGTAGAAAAATTTATTCTGTTCCGAAAAAATACAAAAGTTTTGTGACAGTATTCACTAAAAGGCCTGTAAAAAAATAAAATATTTTTTTTCCAAATAAACTTGAATAAGTTCAAGAAATATTGAAGCTGAAAGAAAGAAAAAAAATCATGACTACACTAAAATTTTTACCAAAATAAAATAAAAATTGTTTAGTACTTTAAAACAATGAGAGTTCGAACAAATCCTTTCAAAATATGTTTTTGATTTTTTTTGAAATTTTTTCAGGCAAAGAACCCTTTTTTGAAAAAATGTTGGTTATCTAGTTCTGTACTGCTATAACCCTTCAATTCGAGAATTTCAAGCTAAATTTAATCCAAGCAATTTAAATTTAAATCTAAAAAATAATATATTACTTCTAGAAAATAATACACAATTCTAGCATTTCGAATTGGATTCTAACTATTAGAGTTCATTTCTAGCAATTCAAATGGAATCATGAAAAATCAAAGTTCTATTCAAGAAAATTGAATATAATTCTCAATATATAAATTAAATCCTAGTAAATTGAAATAAATTTATCTTTATATAATCATGTAAATTGAACACAACACACGTTGGATTCTTGCAATTAAAATTTAATTAATTAAAATTGAATTTATTATATGTCATCAATACTATAGGTAAATTAATTCGTATTGGATCAAGGAATCTTTTCCATCTTTACATCAATAGTTAATTATGTTAATTGACAAATTTTTACTTTAAAATCAATTTTTCAAATATTTCAAATCACTATTACTTCATTATTGTTTAATAACATACCATTATACCATTATACCATCAAGCCATTTTCCTTTCGGGGTAGGCGTGACACTACCCGATTCGGGTAGTGTTTCTAGGTGGATTATTTATTGCTAGTACTACTAGTGTGGGCTCACCACACCCACGACGGGCCAACAGCACGCACCATTCCCGAACGGTCACCTATCCGAGTACTAACCGCGCCCAACACTGCTTAACTTCAGTGATCTTACGAGAACTGGTGTTTTCAGCGTGGTATCGCCGTTGGCGATAATTATAATAATATAGATAAAATTTAATAACACAATTTCATATAATAGGCCGATCGACTCCCTTAAAATTAAGGAGTCGTTTTTATCCCTAAATCAACTTTGAATGATGTCAATGAAAAAAGTTTTACTATTGAAGCGATTTTCAAAAAAATATAAATGACCATAACTTCCATAATGAGAATACTAAGCTTCCTCTATGAGGAAGAAAAATGTGAAAGATATGTTATTGATTTCCAATGACTCAAAATTAAATAAATTCAACTTTAAACGATAAATGTATACAAAAGATTGAATTTTTCCATTCTAATTTTAAAAGAAAGGGATGTAATTTGGTTATTTCATTTTCCTTCCAAATTGAAAGGATAAAAGAAAAATAAATCGAAGATATATTATTGAAAATCAGGATTTCTGAAAAGAATTATGGTGTTCGAATTTCAGTAAAAAAATTTAATTTTGACTTTGGAAAAGTCGATTTCGAAAAGAAATAGAATTTTGAATTTGGTATAGAAAGTTTGAGTGAAGAACTATAATTTTGAATTTCGGACAGGGAACTTCAGTAAAGAAATATTATTTTGTAAATTATAACACGGAATTCTCGTGTGAGGAATTGTAATTTTGATTCCAAAAGAAGGAATTGCAGAAACGATTTCAGTAAAAAATTCAACTTTGCGACAGGGAATTCTAAAAATGGTATAATTCTGGATTGGAAAAAGGGATAAATAAATTAAATATTTTTGAAAATCTTGTAAAAAATTACAATTTTCCTGACATGAAACAGGGGATTTCTGAAAAGAATTATATTTATAAAATTTTAGTAATCATTATAATCTTGACTTTGGAACAGGGAATTTCGTAAAGAACTATAAAGAGTTTGGGACAGCAAATATCAGTAAACAAATATAATTTTGATTCGGAACAGGGTATTTAAGTTAAAAATGATAATTTCGACTTCAAAACAGGAAATTTTCTGAAATATGTATAATTCTGATTCTGAACAGTTTATAAATAAGAGGAATTTAAAAACCAAATTAAGGGGAAGAATTACAATTATACTGACTTGGAATAGAAAATTTTCAAAAAGAATTATAATTCTGGAATTTTAATGAAGAATTATAATTTTAAGTTTGCGACAGGGAATTCCAGTAGAGGAATATAATTTTGACAAATGGGACCGAGATTTCCAGTAGAGCATTATAATTTTGATTCGGATCAGGGAATTTCGTGGGGAATTATAATTTTGACTTTGGATTGGGGAACTTCAGTGAAGAATTATAATTTTTAGATTGCGATAGAGAATTCCAGTGAAGAAATATAATTTTGACAAATGGGACCAAGAATTCTCGTCGAAAATTATGATTTTGAATTGGAACAGGGAATTTCGTAAATACTTATAATTTTGACATTGGGCAGGCAGTTTACGCAAAGAAGTTGAATTTTCATTGTTGGGTCACAGAATTCTTGTATGGAATGATAATTTTGATTTAAAACAGGGAATTGTAGGAAAGAATTATAATTTTTATTTTGGGACAGAGGTTTTCAGTAAAGAAATATAATTTTGGCAAATGGGACCAAGAATTCTTGTAAAGAATTATAATTTTGATATCGAAACAAGGAATTCCCGTGAGGAATTATAATTAAGATTTAGAGCAGGGAATTTCAGTAAAAAATTATAATTCCGACTTTGAGACAGGGAATTTTCTGAAAGATTTATAATTCTGACTTGGAACAGGTTAGAAATGAAAAAATATATAAAAACAAAATCACCCGTGCAGAAATTTCGGCGTGGCGCGGGTCGGGCCCAGATGTGGCAGAATGTGGGCCCAGTCGGGCAATCCTTCCAGCGCCAGATTCGAAATGAAACGCCTAGCCTGATCAGGGCCAGACTGGGCATCCATAAGGACGGTCGGATCTGGCCCAGAGCAGCGCCCTTTTATTTTTTTATGTTTAGCCATACTATTATTTAAATTTTCTTGCATTAATAAATAAACAATAAATTTAGAACTTTATACTTTATTACAAAATATTAGAAAATCAAAACAGAACATTTTTCATATTTTTCAGTCCAACTTAATATAAATTAAACAGGTGTTCAGCATTTTGCAGTCCTGTTCATGCAACAAAGACTAGCAAAGTGAGGTTATGACACTGAAAATTGTAAAGCAACTATCCGTACCTTTGCAATACACTAATGTTGTAGATAAAAATTGTCTCAATTATCACAATAATAGCATACTCAAGAATGTTGGATCGGTTAAATATCCAAGCGTTATTTGTGCAACAAGCAAAACAAAAATTTGTTCAAATTAAGTGAACTTTCTTGATTGCACTGTCAGAAATTTGAAAGAGAGAAAGTACCAATTAAGACGTATTTACACGAACATTTCACTGTCGTTGAAAGGTTAATTTTGCTCGTAGGTTCATTGTAAACTTATTTTCGTGTAGTAGGTTGTACTAGAATTATTAGCATAATTAATTAACGTAAACTTAAGCGAATGACTCACATGGCTACACGTGGCTTTGCTGTCTACCGTTGTACAAAGTTGCCTTATTTTCCAAACAATCGAAAGGAAGAGTTTGTGGAATCACAAACATAACCTCTGCTAACGTTCCTACTTTTAAATTAATGTTTATATAGTTTTCTTAACTTATTATTCTCAATTTATTTTGAGGTTAGGTTTGCTCAACCGATTTTAATAAATCTACTTACCTTCATCCTCATTGCGCACTAGGGAATGACAGCAATTGACCTATATTTCCGTACATGTAAGGTACTTTTTGTTTTTGGCATTTTAATTAATTTTGAAATCACATTGCACTCAAAACCGAGCCGTATTGTGGAAAATATAAAATAAAACATCAGATATATCAGGCGGTCGGCACAGCAGATGGCGCTGCAATTTACAGCTAGTATTTTCTCGATATGTGGTTCCGACCCGAACCACAAGATTAGCCATGCGACAGCCACAATGTGGCAAACCCGATCGGGGCCACATCGGAAATCGGGACCAAATTGGGCAATTTCTGCACGGGCAGGTAAAGAATTACAATTATACTGGCTTGGAATAGGAAATTTTCAAAAAAATTATTATTCTGGAATTTTATTGAAGAATTATAATTTTGACTTCGGGGCAGGCAATTTCCGCAAATAATTAGACTTTTGACTACTGAGACACAGAATTCCCGTATGGAATTATAATTTTGATTTGAAACAGGGAATTTTAGTGAGGAATTATAATTTCGACTCTGAGATGGGGAATTTTATTAAAAATGTATAATTCTGACATAGGACAGGAAATAAATAAAATAAATAAAAAATAACAATATCGCGTAAAGAATTACAATAATTATCCTGACTTAGAACAGGGAATGTGTGAAAAGGAATATAATTCTGGATTTTCAGTAAAGAATTATAATTTTGAGTTTGGGACGAAGAATTCCATTGAAGAAATATAATTTTGACAAATGGGGCCAAGAATTCCCGTGAAGAATTATAATGTTGAATTTGAAACAAGAAATTTCGTAAAGAATTGTGATTTTGACATTGGGTCAGGCAATTTCCGCAATGAATTAGAATTTTTACTTTGGGGCAGGGAATTCCAGTAAAGAAATATAATGTTGACAAATGGTACCGGGATTTCCCGTTAAGAATTATAATTTTGATTTGGAACAGGGAATTTTAGTGAAAAATGATAATTTCCACTTTAAGACAGGAAATTTTCTAGAAGATTTATAATTCCGAGTAGGGAAGGGGAATAAATAAGGGAAATATAAAAAACAAAATCATGTTAAGAATTAGTATTATCCTCGCTTAAAAACAGGAAATTTTTGAAAAGAGTTATAATTCTGGAATTTCAGTGAAGAATTATAAGTTTGAATTGGAGGCAGAAAATTTCACTGAAGAAATATATTTTCGTCAATTGGAATACTAAAGTCCTGTAAAGAATTATATTTTTGACTTCGGAACAAAGAATTCCTTTAAATAATGATAATTCCGAATCTGAGACAGGGAATTTTCTAAAAGCTTGATAATCCTGACTTGGGTCAGGGATAATAATCAGGGAAGAGATATAATAATTAAGAATGCCATAAAGAATTACAATATATACATAGAGAGATCGACAATGTTAAAATTGTATTTTAAATTTTGAAACCGTCTTAGCTGTTCTCAGATGATTTCAAATCAGAAGGCACTACGATTTACGGAATATTCCCAGAACAAATCGAATAAAAATGCAAATTTAATTATCTTTTTAATTAATGATGAAGATGTCGATGCATAAATGATCTACAGATCTAATAAGTTGAACCGCGAATGGAAAGCAGTGTCAGCCTGGCGGGAAGAGTGACGTTTATGGAATCACTCGAGGATTCGAGTCAAGCCTCGATTGGCAGGATTCCAGGACTTTATCCAGAAGCGTCCGAAAATTCAAACCAGAATGGGAAGAGTATTTTATTAATATTTCGAGCTTTTGGAGGGGAGTCACCTCATCTCTTGCCTTCTGTTTTTTACCTCTCTTTCACGTCGACTAGCATGGCGTGGCTGTCATCCAAATTAACATATGACTGACAACAAGACCGGATCGTTTATTAATTAATCATCGGAAAAGAGAATTCGTACACGTCAAACTTAGTCGATATGAGTTCGACTTTTTCAATTACAGGTGAGAATACGTCAGACGAAATACCGATCCATCATTTTAGGTACTTTAGAAATTATAATTGTACCGTGAAAGTCCATTAAAATTAAGCTCTGAATATAAAAGCGTTTCAATTATCAAATTCTACGATCTTTCAACTTTTATCATTTCTGTACAATTAGAGATTATTTTTGTTTTTAAGTTACTATTTGAGGACCTGAGGAAGCAAAAAAAAACAAGCATAGCGACCGTGCCTAAATCTTTTGGGTGAAGAAGGAGTAAGATTTTTTTAAGTCTTCGAATCACTAAAAAACAAGAGCTAAAGAGATTTAAGAATTGAAAGATTGATTTTCTAAGAATAAAATAGTTAAATTTGCAATCAAGAGGATAAATCCACAACCAAAAATTAATTCATAACAAAGTAGTTCAACTTTCAACCCAGTAGCTGAATTTCTGACCGAAAAAGATTGCTTTTTAGCAAAATAATAAAATTTCCAAACAAATACTAGAGTTAAAAAAAACGGGATGAATTACGAGCCAAAAATATAATAAGAGTAAACTTTTCAACCAAAAGTAGTTGATTTTTCTTGCTGGCTTCTATTAATTTGGTTGGCATTTAAGGCAGTTAAGTTCATTCATTTTTTGTTGAGAATTCATCTTTTTGGTTCAAAATGTAATTATTTTGTTGAAAATTCAACAATTTTGTGAAAAATCTTCCTTTTTGGTTGAAATTTCAGCTGATTCATTGAAAATTCTTCTTCAATTATTTTTTTATTATTCATTATTTTATTTATTTTATTTAAAATAAGCTTTTGTTGAAAATTTCTCTTTTTGGTTTATGAGTTCATCTCTTCTGGTAGATATTTCAATTGAAAATTCAACTATTTTATTACAAATTAACTTTTTGGTCGAAAATTCACATTTTTGAGTTAAAGTTATAAATGTTTTGAACACAATTCATATTTTTGGCTTGAAAATTGAACAATTTGGTAGAAAATTCAAATATTTGATTCCAGGTTGAACTACATTGTTACAGGTTATTTTTTCAGATTGAAGATTTCATCATTTTAATTAAAATTTATCTACTTGATTGAAAATTCAAATTTTTTGTTGAGAATTTGTTTCTGTTCCTTTAAAGTGAATTTTCGAAAAACGAAAATTCAACTATTCCGTTTTTGGTTCAATTATTTAATTGAAAAATCATTTATTTTGTGGAAAATTCGTCTTTTCTTAGCAGAAAAATAAGGTTCAAAATTCAACTATTCGGGACAAAGTAAATGTATTTGATTGAAAATTCGACTATTTGGTATCAATTTGATCGTTCTAATTAAAAATTCAATTGTAATGTTGAAAATTAATGTGTTTTAGTTGAAGATTCAACTATTTTGTTGATATTCCGTCTGCTTTGGTTAAATTCAACTGTTTTTCATTTAAAATTAATTTTTTTGTTTAAAATATCAATTACTACTTTCTTCGTTAAAAATTCATATCTTTTGGTTAAAAATTAAATTATTTTGTTAAAAATTAACTTTTTTTCGAGAATCGCATCCCTGGGGTGAAAATTCGAATGTTCGATAAACCATTCCTATTTTCGTCTAGAAAATTCAATATTTTGTTTTAAAATTTAACTATTTGGTTGCAGGTAGAACTTTTTGGTTAAAAGTTCATTATTTCGGTAGAAGATCCCTCATTTTGGATGTAAATTCGTTTATTTAATTAAAAATTTAACTATTTTGTAGAAAATTCGTATTTTGATTGAAAGTTAATTTTTCAACTGAAAATTTAACTTCTCCGTTTTCTGTCTGAGTATTTAATTGAAAATTCGTCTTTCTTTGTAGAAAATTAATCTCCTCGATTAAAAATGCAACTATTTTGGTTGAAATTAATGTATTTGGTTGAAAATTAATCTGTTTAGTAAAAATGCAATCCTTTTGATTATAAATGCAAATAGCTGGCGGAAATTCAATCTGGTTTAGTTGAAGATTTAACTATTTTGTTTAAAATCTGTCTTTCTTGGTTAAATCGAAGTGCATTTTATCAAATTTTTTTCAAGTATCAACTATTAACTTTTTCTTTAAAAATTAATCTTTCTTGGTTGAAAATTCAAATATTTTGTCGAAAAATAACTTTTTTGTAGAAACTTCAACTTTGTATAGAAATTTCGCATTTTTGGCTTGAAAATAATTAATTTGATAGAAAATTGAAATATCTGGGTAAAGTTTGAACCATTTTGTTAAAAAAAAAACTATTTCGTTGAAAATCAATATTTCATTAAAAGTTCATTTTTCCACTAAAAATGACATTATTTCGTTTTTGGTTGAATTATTTGGTTGAAAATTCATGTATTTTGTTGAAAATTTGATTTATTTGGTAGGAAATTATTTCCTTCATTACAATTTTAACTATTTGGGTGAAATAAAATGTGTATGGCTAAAATTCGCCTGTTTGTATAATGTTTTTTGAAATATGAACTATTTAATTTTTGTTGAATATTCATACTTTTGATTAAAAATAAATGTTAACTGAAATTTCAAGTTTAATCATTTCGGTAGAGATCTTTTCCAGTTGAAAATTCGTGTATGTTGTAGAAAAATCATCTTTTTTGTAAAAAATCAATGTTTACATTCTCATCATTTATGATTGAGAAAGTATTAGAATCGTTCGAAATTTCGCACCTTAGTTTTTCAACAGATTACCATGTTCTTAAATCACCCTATTCCGAAAAACAAATTTGGCAATGGCTTCTATCTGTCTGTCCATCCATCAGCAGGAACATTTTTCCGATAAAAAATGCAACTGCTTATTTAAAAAATGATTCGGCTTAGTTGAGGATTTAACTATTATGTTGAAAATTTCTCCTCTGGTTAAATTCAACTGTTTCTGTTTTAAAACTAAAATTATTTTCGGTGGAATTTTCAACTATTATGTTTTGCGTGAAAAATTCGTCTTTTATAGGTTAAAATTTTAAATTATTGGTTGAAAGTTGATCAACTTTCTTAAAAATTTTATTTTCGGTTGGAGCTTCATCATTTTAGTTGAAAGAACATCTCTTTGGTTAAAAATTGAATTAATTTGTTGGCAATTCATTTCTTTTTTGTTGAAAATTATTTCTTTAAACTGAAGATTTAACTATTTGGTTTAAAAATTAACTTTTTGCTTGAAAATTTATATTTTCGGGTTCAAAATTGAAAATGTTAAATATCAACTATTACCGAGGGATCGACATCTCGTGGAGTCAGATGTCCACTTGTAATGAAATTCCCTGAAGTCTTCTGAAATATCTGAAATCTCTTAAATTCGCTTGAAGTCGCTTGAAGTCACTTGAATTCACTGGAAGTCACTTAAATTAATTTGAAGTCACTTGAATTCTCTTGGAATCTTTTGAAATCTATGAAGTCATTTGAATTCACATGAAGTCAATTGAAATCATGTGAATTCATTTGAAGTCCTTTAATTCTCCTGAAATCATTTGAAATTTCCTGAAATATCTGATGTCATTTGAATTCACACAAAGTCACGTGAATATTCTTGAAATAACCTGAATTCATTTAAACTCCATGAATTCTCCTGAAGTCACTTGAAATCTCCTGAAATATCTTAAGTCCTTTGAATTTACATGAAGTTACGTGAATTCACCTGAAGTCATGAAAATTCATTCGAAATCACCTGAATTCATTTAAAGTCACTCAAGTTCTCCTGAAGTCACTTAAAATCTCCTAAAATGTCTGAAGAGACTTAAATTCACATAAATTCACGTGAATTCATATGAAGTCACTTGAATTCTCTTGAAGCCACTTTTATTTCTCCTGAAATATGTGCAGTTATTTTAATTCACATGAAGTCACTTGAAGTCACCTAAATTCTTCTAAATTCCCTCAACTATTACATTTTTCGTTGGGAATTCATCTTTTCGGTTGAAAACTTGACTACTGGGTTTTAATTTGAACTACTTCGTAGATTCGTAAGAAGAAGTAAGATTTTACAAAACCCCCCACCCCCAAATCGTCTCACATTTGTGAGACATTTGTCTCACATTTGTCTCACATTTGTCTCACAATTTGTGGATGACTTCCAATCAAATTCACCAAAAAAAGTTGGTCGGAAAAAATTCCACGATATAGGTGGGCGAGGGGACAGTGGCGAAATTTACGGATCTTGTTAGGGGTTCGGGGGTACATCGTTCAAAATGAAATAAAAAACTTTACGTAATTTATGCACGGTCCCATACGTGATCTGAAATTCGGTGCGTTAGTACAAAATTTTTTTTTTTAATATAATGCGTTTAAAACAAAAAGGTTATAGTCAAAAAGTCATGAAAAGAGCTACTTGTATAATACAGAAATTTTTGAATTCCAAGAAAGTGAGGGAAAATGTTGACAGAATATTTTGACGATAGAGATGACTTTAACGACAAATTGCGATCTTGATGTCACGAAGACACTTTTTATTGCCCAGAAGGTGCAGAGGCCGGATCTTTTAAATTTTCAGTCTCTATTATAGACACGAGTACGTGTCAATATATGTATCGAAAAAAATTTATAGCGCCCAGCGGAATTCAACCGACACGTGTTACACCCTCGATTACCCCCTTTTTACACCCTCGCGGACAGTGACACAACAGCAGAGCGTGTTTCGCGACAGAGCTGGTCTGTCACGGACCAAGCCGGAAATAAAAACTCGGCTGGATGCAAATGGCGAGTAAAACATGTATGTCTCCCACATTCGCGAGCCAAGTCTAAAATTCTGAAATGTGTGTCCTAAAGCGCCGGTGTTTACTGCTAGGATCTTCTACTCTTTACTTCTCCAGGAGCACTCGTGAACTGTCCTTTTTTCCCTCTCTTGGGACTGAAATCAGAAATAATAAAGGGCCGTACATAACTTACGTAACGGATTATAGGCCATCTTCAAGAACCCCCCCCCCCCCCCCCCTTCTACTGTAACGAACAACATGCTTGGAAGAGTGAAAATTTCATTTTCAAAATTCTATGCTTTTTCCTTGACGAATATTTCATTTTTCCTGGCCCAAAATTATTTATTTATTGAAAAAAAAAAGAATTTACCATCATAAAATATATTTTTTTTTACGGAATAATTGAATTTTCAATATAATAATTACATTTTTGTCCAACTCCCCTTGAAAACGCGCCATAGCATGCACGTGAAGCTGGCGTAATGTGGCCACTTCCAGCCCAATGACGTTCGCACATGCGCACTCCGCCGCCGGGCCGACGTGAAACTTTACGCCCGCTACATAAAACTTTACGCCCGCTATACATACATTGCACCACGCACGTAAGAATATGGAGACAATGATCTTTTTGACACAGTGTGCGTAAAATGCGCTTTTACACACCCATATGAGTGCGTGCAACAGCTTCTTTTCAAGCACTTCTATGCACATTTTACGCACTCACGTGAATGTGAAAAACGCATTTTTACGCATACTGCGTCAAAAAATATCGTATGCAACATGTGCGTACGATTCAAACACTTGCGGTGATCGTGTGTGTAAAACCACATTTTACGCACATGTTGCATAATATACTATTTTCTTTAAAAAGAATATATCGCTGGTCCCCACAGTCTCCCTTCTGCAAAGTACACTACTTCTTCCTTTCAATTATAATCTAAAATTTTCAAGTACAACAAACATCCTCTATCTGCTTCACACGCTTGTTTTCAAGGAGGGCAGAACAAAAAGTATCGTGTATATAAAGGACGTATAGCTTTTTTTTTTTTTTACGCCCTCGATACACAATATACTATTGCAACCAAACTGTCAGATGGGGGAAAAAAAGTTCACCTAAATTGTTAAGCCTTCAAGCCAAAAGACGAACTTTCTTCACAAAAATGGAATCTCCAATCAGAAAATATAAATTTTGAACGGAAAAATTAATCGTCAACAAAATACTTAAATTTTCAACCAAATAGATAAGCCTTTATTCAGAATAATAAATTTTCAAAAAGGAGTTCAACTTTTACCTACACAGTTGAATTTTCAATCCAAAAAGATCAATTTTCAATAAGATAATTGAACTTTCAAATAAGAAGATGAATTTCCAAAAAAATATGAATTTTCAACAAAAAAATTATTTTTCAACAACAAGCAAATTTTCTACAAACTGGTTGAATTTTCCACAAATCAGTTGAATTTTTGACCGAAAAAGGATGACTTTTCAACAGAATTGTTGTATTTTCAACCAAGCAGTCACATTTCTGTCCAAGAAAGGTGTAATTTTCACAAAAATTGATGAATTCTAAAATTGAAAAATAAAATTTTCAAAAAGATGGTGGAATTTTCATACAAAAAAGATTTCCAAGAAAAGATTTTCAATATAAAAATATTAATTTCAAACAAGAAGTAAATTTCCTGAGAAGATACTTGAATTTTCAACTCAAAAAGGCAAATTTCCAACAAATCAGTTGAATTTTCGACTAAAAAGGATGACTTTACGACAAAGTTGTTGTATTTTCAACCAAGCAGTTGCATTCTTGATATTTTTATCGAAGAAAGGTGCAATTTCTACTAAAATGGATGAATTTTTAAATTAAAAAGAGAAATATTCAAAAATATAGTCGAATTTTCATCTAGGAAGATTTCAGTTTTACTTTAAATTTACATATTTTACTTACTTTAAATTTTCTACAAATATGCTTGAATTTAAAATTTTTCCAAAAATACGAATTTTTAATCAAACAATTGAATTTTCGACTAAAAAAGATTACTTGTTTACAAAATTGTTGTATTTCCAAGCAAGCAGTTACATTTTTATCGAAGAAAGGTGCGATTTCTATTCAAATGGATGAATTTTTAACGTAAGAAGAAAAATTTTGAGAAAACTAGTTGAGATTTCATTCAGAAAAGATTTCAGTTGACATTTTAACCCCAAAATATGAATTTTAAGCAAGAAGAAAATTAGTTATTATTATAATAATTCGAAATAATTAATTTCCAACAGAACAGTTGAATTATCATCCAAAAAGGTTTTAGTTCGACTCTTCGATATTAAAGTATAAATTTCAAACTAGAAGTAAGTTTCCCTTGAAAATTTTTGAATTTTGAACCCAAAAAGACGAATTTACCACATAGCACTTGAATTTTTATCTAAAAAAATTAACTTCTGAATAAAATTGTTGAATTTTTAACGAAATAGTTACATTCTTATTCAAGGAAGATGTATTTTCTACTATGATAGATACATTTTCAAATTGAAAAGAACAATCTTAAAAAAAAAATAGATGAATTTTCATGCAAAAGAGTATTTAGCTGATTTTTTAACGCCAAAATATGAATTTTGAACATGATGTAAATTTTGTACGTAATAGATGATTTTTCAACAAAATAGTCGAATTTTTTACCAAAAAGGATAACTTTTCAATAAAGTTGTTAGATTTTTGAACAAATGATAAATATTTAAAAAGATAATCTTCAGGGTTGAGCAACTGGAGACAAAAGAAATAGAAATAGAAATATAAGGCAAATAAGTTACTAACAAGAATATTATATCAGGGTTACCGCAAAACTACATTTTAATGATTCCTTAATTTTTCCCTAAACCAATTTTTTCATTTTTCCTGACCATTCATGTTTAAATACAAGAATCTTAAACTTGTAACATTTTTAACCTAGAAGCTTTTATAATCGCAACGAAAGAATTTCAAATTAAAATAGAACATTATTGAATTTATTCTGATTGACTATTACTTGAAGCTACAGAAATTCCCTGACTTTTGCAAGATTTTTGTTCGAAATCCCTGACTTTTCCTTAAACAATAAAATTACCTGACTCTTTCAAACATTTTTGTTCGCTACGTTCGTTTTTGACTTACCAGGTTTCTTTGGCGCGTAAAGTTAAATTCGTATTAAATTTCTGTACAATATTACTGCTCCTACTATAATAAATCGTATCAAAATCTCTCCCCCTCTCTCCCCCTTGAGCTGTTACGTAATTTAAGTACGGTCCCTAAAAGCATATTTTGAAAATTGGTTTACAAACCATCTTGCCTCAAATTTAAAGTTTTGTATATCTCACATGAAAGAATTAAAATAATCACTTAAAATAAAATAAAAAATATGTAGTTTAGGCTGATTGGAATGGAGACAAGGGATGAGGTTCGTTTCCGTGGCTCAAAAACAAGTAAGAAGTCTCCTTTATAGTTCTCGTCAGTGCATTCTTGGAGCCTAGAATAGTAACTTAGCCCGAAGATATATATGCGAATATTCGTTAATTCTCGTACCGGCCGGTGCTAATTGTCAGGCGTATAAATCGGTGAGCGATGTAAATGTCGTGCGGGTGTGGCCAAATATCCCACACTCAAACCTTGCCTCGATTCTCGCCGTTTAATTGGGCAATAGAAACGAATTCGGCCACCGATATTATTCTCATTCATGTCCCATATAACCTTCTTTTATGAATTCTAAACGCCTTAATTCTTCCTTTTTATGGGCCGTTGCTTCCATGGCTTTAATTTGCGTGCTACAAAAAATGGCGCAATTCAGTATTGAACAATTCAAAACATTTTGTCAGGTAACGTAAACCCAGGCAAACCCCTCCACATTCTTACCATTCACACATACACCTTAACGTCCTTCAACGCCCCTAGCATCCACACTATCCCGCTCAAAGACAAAAAAACAAAAATTACGCACACGTATCCCTTATGCAACTATCCCACACACTTTCCTTCACAGACCCCTCCACACCCACCCAAAATTACTTTAGCCCTACCTCTCCAGTTTGCCATCTTCAACCCTTCCTCTTAAGATCCTTTCCACTCACAGAAAAACAAATACACAATCACGTACGCCCAGCCCCTCCACCTCAATTTATTTACCTGCATCCTTCCTGCCAAATACTTTCCCAAACACTTTCTTTAATACTTCACCTTTATGCTTTTCTCTAGCCAAATGAAAAGCCTGCTACCCGTAAGCTTAGCCCTTCCACCTTCATACTTCTCAACGCCCTTAAATACCTTTACCATATAAACTACCACACTCACACAATGATACATATAATGCCTATACCTAATACTATAATATCTATAATCATACAGACACCCTTCCGTCCTCAGAAAAACAAATCCAGAATCACGTGCGCTAAGCTCCTCCACCTCAATTTATTTACCCTCTACCCTTTCTCCCAAACACTTCTTCCATACCCCACCTTCACACTCCCTCTCCAGCCAAATAAACACCTCACCATCTACATAGCTTATCCCCTCCACCTCCATATCTTTCAACACCCTCAAATTCCCTCACCATTTAAACTACCACACGTACACACATAATACCTTTAATCATATATACACACTCCTTACACATATTTACCATTAACACAAACTTCCATCCTCAAATCACTCAAGCCCAGCCTCTCACAAGCATAAAAAAGCACTCACAATCACCCCTTCCGCAACCATATCATCCACCCATACCTCAACGTGCACATCTACTCAAACTCACGTAAGTTTGACCCCTCTGTATCGATGCTTTCAACCCTTCCCCTACAGAGCCCCTTCCATCCTCAGAAAAAAAAATCCAGAATTACGTACGCTTAGCCCCTCCACCTCAATTTATTTACCCTCTACCCTTTCTCCCAAACACTTCTTCCACACACCACATCCATACTTCCTCACCAGCCAAATAAACACCTCACCACCCACTTAGCTTACCCCCTCCACCTCCATATCTTTGAACGCCCTCAAATACCCTCGCCATCTAAACTACCACACGTACAAACATAATACCTTGTATCATATAGACACACCCCTTACACATAGTTACCATTAACACAAACTTCCATCCTCAAATCACTAAAGTCCAGCCTCTCGCAAGCATAAAAAAACATGCACACTCACCCCTTCCGCAAACATATCATCCACCCATACCTCCACGTGCACATCAATCCAAACTCACGTAAGCTCTGCCCCTCTGTATTGATAAATAGTACACAATAACGTATTCAAACGCCTCCTCCTCCTCCTCCATATCAAAAGCATCCAACCAACGTTCCATAAACTCTCTCTACAACCTCTTTCTAGCAATATAAAAACACTATAAACAAGAAAGATTAGTCCCTCCAACCTACATAAACAGTATAATCCTGCAGAAACATACATTTCTGATACATTCCATCCACAGATCTCTCCACAGAGCCTCCCATGCCAATAAAAAAGCCAAAAACACGTAATTCCAGTCCCTCTCCCTCCATATCTGTACCACACAACTTGCACTTCACACACTTCCGCCACATTCCCCATCTAACCAGTTGGTTGCGGGGCTTAGTGTACCTGATTCGGGAGTTTTTTAGTTAAAAAACTCCGGAATCAGGTACACACCTCCATATATAAACAATCCAACCGCCGTTCCACACACTCCAACGATATTCCCCTCCTACCCACATCAAAAAGTAACAAGGACGTACACCTAAACCACAATCAGATTATCCAGTCCTCGTTTTAAAACTCCCCAATTCATGAATTGACAATACCGAGCGATTTTTTCGATGATATCGTAAATAGAAACCAAATAAATAATTTTTTGAGATACTCCGTGTCATCTTCATACCAAATAGGAGACTCGCATAAACAAGTTTATCTATTATCAAAGATATTCTAACTATATAAAGTCGATATATACCATCTGATGCTGTTATCATCAAATTGACACTCCTCAATTGCCATGACTAAACGTTTTTTCGATGATATCATCAATAACAGCCTGAGTGATTTTTTTCGACACCTGTATTCTAGATGTCAAGGAAGATATTCTCGTGAATGATTCCTTCCATCATCAAAGTGATTTAAATATTGCAAAGTCGAAATATACCATCAAATGTTCTTATGATCGAATAACAACTTCTCCATTGCCAAGACTGTACGATGTGGTGTATGATATTATATGCTTTTGCCTGTATGATATTGTTATACATGTATAGCAAACTAAGTTACCTTTTCAGACGCCTCTCGTCTTTTTTGTGTAAAAAAACGGATACTCTTTTAAACAGTTTCATCCATCATTAAAGATATTTCAACTTTTCAAACTCGATATGTGATACGAAACTCCTACAATCGAATTATCACTCCTCACTTCATAATTGTCAAGACCAGATAGTTCTTTGATGATATAATTAATAACAGCCAATTTTTCCCATCATTGAAGAAAGAAATTCTAGTTAAAATTAATAGATGCGTCTGTTTGAAAAATTTCTCGTTATTCCAATCCGAAAACATGGTTAATATGACTAGAAAATTCTAGTTAATTAACTCTAGTTGATTTCTTTTGTATAAAACTTTTCTGGTTAATACTTCCGGTAACAGAAGTTTCGCGATCTTGTGTCGATTTTGAGAAATCTGTCTTTTGTTTCATGTCGTGTTGCTAGATTTGTCAAGTGACGCTTTAGGTATACATAACTATAGTGAACCGTGAATTTAGCTGAGTTACAAAAAAATAATGGCGCGTTATTGTCTAAACACCAGTGGTAAAGGGATACTTTCGAATCAAGCACATATTTTTTGGGTATCTTTGAAAAATATTCTCGAAAATATCAACATTGTAGACAATGAACAAAAAAAATTGAATGTTGGACCATTTTGGTATTGATCAACTGATCTAAGTGCATATTGTATAAAATCCCAAACAAAATAGTTTCAATAAATAGTTTCAGAAACAGAATGGATCAACAATATGCTGATTTTGCTTCAAGTGTTGTATGTATCGCCATTTATCAATGTATCCACATATTGATTATAGAGAGACGAAATTATAGCAAAGCGGAACATAGTTGCTGCACTCTATTATCGAAAACTGTTGTTAGATTATTTTACTTGGGATGCAGTCCATGTAATTTCAGAGGGGGCTAGGAACAGTCCATGAAGGTGAAAAAGTATTGAAATTCGATAGTCGAAACAATGGGTACCAGAATACCTGGTTAAACTTAACAGAACATCTGGTTAAGTTCACCAAAATATCTGGCTATGTTGATCAGAACCTTGTATTTTTAAGCTACCAGAAAATTGTCTAGTAAAGACTTCTTGTCAACCTCACCAGAAATCCTGTTTGAATTTGCCCGAATTTCTTGTGACACTAACCAGAAAATCGCCAACTAAAAACTCTTGATACTTTTAACCAGAATTCATAGTAAGGGCTTATTGAACATTCTATTGTAGTTGAATTAACCAGAATTCTGATTGGTTCAACCAGTCGCTGATGAATCTCTATAGCTGTCACCCCAGACGAAGAGCTTCACAAAGTCAACGTGTAAAACTCTGTACTCGGGCCCATTAGTATCATTCCCATGTTCTTCATGCTTTTATTTACTTTCCTCAACATTCTTTGCAAGTCTTCGATTGAGTCTGCCATAACAACCTCATCATCTGCGAATGCTAACCCACGTACCCTCACTGTTCCGAGATCCACACCTTCTTCGTCTAAGAGGATCATTCTCAGACTCTTGTCCACGAATATAATGAATAGCCATGAGGACATAACGCATCCTTGCCTAACACCTTGCATAATATCGAACCAGTCACTCAGTTTCCCATTTACCTTTACACATTTTTTAATACCTGCATTTATTGTTTTTATTGTGTGTAGGAGCCATAGTCTGAAATCCAGCAGGGCAAGTGATATTTTAAGATTTTGGATGATTATACTGTTGTTTTTTTCAATTTGCCCTAATAATATGAAAGGAACTTAGTTTGCAGAATGTCAGAGTCTATCGCTTGCTTTTGGGTTTGCTTAACGAGCAAACTGGAGTGACTGATGGTTTAGGGACAGGCCAGGTTAATACAAGCCAGTCGAATGCAGCGCGACCGATAAGGGCGGCAGTGCATGTTAATTACTCGTGCGGGTTACTTAATCACTCCGGTTAAGGGTTAAGTCATCCTGCTGCCGGTTGCAATCGATAAGAGCCTCGATTCCGTCCCTTCCTGTCCCGGCAGCAACCGGAAGTCCGATATTTTTCAAAACAAGTCATCCACCAGTATGATCATTATCTCACCGAAAACTTCACTCTGAAGACTTTATCATCATCAATACTACTTTGTTCAAGAAAAACGTTTCAGAAAATCTGCACAGTTAGTGACTCTGTCTCTACTTTCACTTAACACGGAACAATTCTTTTCTTTCCCCTTACAGTTATAAATTTTTCTTCCAGGTGTAGAAACAACCTGACACCTAGGAGATCAGTATAGATAAATAATTTCATCAAGTTTTATTAGATCCTGGAAAATTAAAAAAAAAGAATCACTTAAAATTTCCCAAATTATTTGTTGACAATTGTGGATGCCTTTTGAAATCTTTTCTAATATTCTGTTAAAATTATTTTTCGGAAATAAAAATTTATTTTAAATTTGCCCAAGAATCTTGAGAAAACTTTTTTATTGTCTACAATCTTTCAAACCCCGTAAAAACTTCAACATTTTATTTTGAAATCTTCAAAAATTTGTGTTTTGTTTCAATAATTTATTGGAATCTTTCCAAGTTTAAATTTATCTTTGAATCTTTTCAAAACTTCTATATATCTCTTCAACTCACTTGAATTTTTCCTAAATGAATAATTGTTCAATGGTTATTTATACACAAAAATTCAACAATTTCACTAACGAATAAAAAACTGTTTAAAAAGAACAATTAAAATTGTAACATTCACAGATTATATAAATTTAACTCTGTGGAATTTTGATTTGTAATTGATCATGTTATACAATAAGCAGTCAAACCTTGATGGATATTACAAGATTGTTCCTTTACTTAATCGAAAATTTCCAAAATGAATTAGTTAAAAATGGATTATCCGGATCATTTGGTATGAGAGAAAAGTGATTATTTTCTTTATTATTGTCATAGCCCGAGTTGCAACCAAGATATCCCATTTTTCCACACTTTTTATTTTGGACACACTTATTAAAAAACATAAAATCTTTACTGTACTACACATTCTTCGACTACTTTTTATGAATTTCTCCGATAAAACCCGCTTTTGAAAAAATCAACATTTTCTTCAATATTCCTGTATTTCCAAAAGAATTCTAGATTTCTATAACAAAATAATTTCGAAAAACTTGAAAACTCGAAAGTCACACAATTTCGAAAATCCCAAAATTACAGAAAATTTTTTTCAAAGAGTTCCAAGAGTTCTGATCAGAGTTCTGGTAGCCCCCTGAATATTTCTACAAAAAAGTCCAATAACATTTTTCGGTAAACTCAAAATAAAAAAACCTACAACACTTTACACATACCAAACATATTTTGAAATTAAAAAGTTTGAGGGTTCCAAGAGTTCTGATGAGAGTTCTGGTTTCCCCCGGAACAGTTCTAACAAAAAGTCTGATAAAATTTTCCGATAAACTCAAAATCCAAAAACCTACAACACTTTACACATACACAACAAATTATGAAATTGAAAATTTTGAGAGTTCCAGGAGTTCTGATCAGAGTTCTGGTAGCCTAATAATGTAGTATAATTCACATACCAATATAATATTATATATATAAAATATAAATATAATATAAAATAGTGTGGTATAATTGTAGTACTACGAGAACTCTGATCAGAACTCCTGGAACTCTCAAAATTTATAATTTCAAAATTTCTGGGTATGTGTAAAGTATTGTAGGTTTTTGGATTTTAAGCTTTCCGAAAAATCTTATTAGACTTTTTTGTATTACTATTGAGGGGGCTACCGGAACTCTGATCAGGATTCTTGGAACTCTCAAAATTTGTAATTTCCAAATTTGTTGGGTATGTGTAAAGTGTTGTAGGTTTTTGGATTTTAAGTTTATCGAAAAATGTTATGAGACTTTTTTGTAGAACTCTCCAAAAGGCTACCAGAACTCTGATCAGAACTTCTGGAACTCTCAAAATTTATAATTTCAAAATTTCTAGATATGTGTAAAGTATTGTAGCTTTTTGGATTTTAAGTTTATCGGGAAATTTTATAAGACTTCTTGATAGAACTATTCCGGGGGCTACCAGAACTCTGATCAGAACTCCTAAAACTCTCAAAATTTTCAATTTAAAAATGTTTCGGGTATGTGTTAAGTTTTGTAGGTTTTTGGATTTTGAGTTTACCGAAATTTTTTGTAGCTCTATTCAGGGGGCTACCAGAACTCCTGGAACTCTCATACTTTTTAATTCCAAAATTTTATGGGTATGTGTGAAGTGTTGCAGGTTTCTTTATTTTGAATTTGCCGAAAAATGTTATTGGACTTTTTTGTAAAACTATTCAGGTGGCTACCAGAACACTGATCAGAACTTCTGGAACTCTTTCGAAAAATTTCTCTGTAATTTTGGGTTTTTCGAAATTGTGTAACTTTCGAGTTTTCAGGTTTTTCGAATTTTATTTTGTTATAAAACTGCAGAACTCTCTTGGAAATACAGGAATATTAAAGAAAAAGTTGATTTTTTTTAAAGTGGGGAGCTGGCTCTTTTTTTTTTTGAAAAATTGTTCTTGGGTCTAATTTTTGGGAACTGATTTTAATAAGTATTAGGAACTCTAGAACTATGCTAAATCCACCCAGAACTCCTGTACAGTATCAATCATTATTTCGCATTTTTATGTTTTTTTCACTGATTCTAAATTTTTCAAACGAGCTAGAACTATCTTTCCCGCAAATCGATGAAAACAACCAATTTCGTTTTCTTTTTTTTTCTCTCTTTTAATACTATGTAGGAATACATAATACTTTAACAGGTGACGTAGAATGATCTATTTTTTATGTTATTATAAAAAGTCAAAATCGTCAAAAATGGACCTAGAGCGGTACAAGGACTAAACGCGACGAGGAGCGATATACCCCCAAAACGCGATGTGGAGTAATTGGGAATAGAGGCGTCTAATTTCTAATCAAAAAAAATAAATATTCAACTGAGGATCCTTAACTAAATACATGAATTTTCAACAAATGATTTATTTTCAACAATAAATTTCTTTTGTTCACATAAATAGTTGCATTTTCAACCAAGGAGAATAACATTTGACCAAAAAGCTTGAAATGTCAATAAAATGATAAACTTTCATAATGGTCCCGTATTTGTTTGTTTAACAGTATATTTTTCAGTTTTAAAATTTCTCCCTGACTTTCCAGAATTCCCTACACTCAAAAAAAATTTTGCTTCGAAAAAAAAACTAAAAATTTAGTTAAATTAAATTTTTCTTGATTCAACATAATATTTTAATAACAAAACCATTTTTTTATGAAATCAATCAAATACTCCATCTATCAAAAGGTTTATCAAAAAATTTAGTTGGGTCAACCGAATCTAATTATATGATTCATATTGAAAAGTTTTGCATTCTCTGCAAAGTGAATGAAGGTCGTTAACAAATCGGTAGCAACTGTGCCACAGACAGATTTCAAGATGGCGTCGGCGGTGACGACGGCGGCGACGGTGGAAGGTTTGTTAGCGTCGGACATAACTTTCATTAATTGGAGAGGACTCCGCAGAGGAGGCGGCGCGGGTCTCCGTAATTAATCTTATGCTCTAATGAGTGTCAATTGGCAGGAGCTGCCAATTAACGCACCACTGCTAGCTTAGCTCTTCGAATGCGCAAGCAAGAGGGAAAACCTACAAAGAAAATTCACCAGACAAAGAGAGAATAAAATACAACAGAAAATCAGAGGTCCTCTCGCCAGTCCCTCCATTCTTTTTCCATTAAAGAACTTTATGTATGTACTTGAAAAAATTAATCAAGACATTACCCAGAAAACATCGTGATCTGAAAATCATCCCATAATCAGGGAGAGAAGTGATTGCAAAATATCATTAGTAACATTAATTTTATGTCGCTTGCGAAGGCAGATCCAGAAAATTTTTCGGAGGGGTGATTATGAATTTTCTTCAACGAATGTATATGTGGGTGGAGGCTGCCCTATGATTTTGAAAAAATATTCAAATTATATACAATAAGTTGATAAATTCCGCTTTATTTATAGGAATTTATGAGGAAAAACCTTATTTCATCGACTTCTTCCAGACTATTAAAATAATTTAAATAGTCTGGAAGAAGTCGATGAAATAAAGTTTTTCCTTACAAATTCCAATTTGTTGTTTCCCAGTCTTTTGGGTGGGGAAGGGGCAATGATTTTTCTTGGTTTCTTACATTTTTTGGTAAAAATTCATCCTTTTTGGTTAAAAATTCAACTGTTTGGTAGAAAATTCGTCCTTTTTGCTAAAAAATGTAACAATTTGGCAGAAAGTTTGATATTAGGTAGAAAATTAAATCTTTTTCTTGAAAATTCATTTCCGGATTGACAGTTCCACTGATTTGTGAAATATTTGTTTTTCTAAATATTAAAATATTTTTTGTTTAATACAAATTTAACTATTCTATTTTTAATTGAAAGTGATCTTTATTAGACAAAAAATTTAACTATTTGGTGGAAAATTCATCTTTTTTGGTAGAAAATTAATCTTTTTGCTTGAAAATTCCACTGTTTAGTAAAAAATATAATATGCATTTTATTGAAAATTCTGTTGTTTGTGGAAAATTAATTTGTTTTTTGAATGAGAATTAATCTGCTTCAGTTGAGGATTCAAGTACTTTGTTGAAATCACGTATTTTTTAGATGAAAATCATTACATAATTAATTGAAAATTTAACTATTTTGTTGAAAATCAACTTTTTTGTTGAAATGTCATATTTGCGGTTTCATAATTGAACTGTTTCGTATAGAATATGCGCCTTTTTGTCTGGAAAATTCAGCAAGTTCATAGAAAATTGAACAATGTGGTGAAAATTCCCCTGTTTTGTAGAAGATTCGTTTTCTTAATGAATTCCTTTTGTCCTGAGATTTTGAATTTTTCGTTAGAAAATTAATCTTTTCGGTTAAAAATTAATCAGTTTCAGTCGAGGATTCTAGTACTTTGTTGAAAATTCGTATTCTGTGGTTAAATTCAATTGTTTTTTTTTCTCACAAATCTTTTTATTTAAATATCAACTATTATCTTTTTTTGTTGTTGAAAATTCATCTTTTTACATTGAAAAATCAACTCCTTGCTTGAAAATTGAACTACTTTCTAAAATATTTTTTTTTTAGATAATTTAATTCATCTCTTTGGTTGAAAGTTAAACTACATACTTTGTCAAAACTTCCCTTTTTCGAGAGAAAAATTAATTTTTTAACTGAAAATGACCTTTCATGGTCAAATTTCACAATTTGTATTTGAAAATTTAATTGTTTCGTATAGAAGAATCGTCTTATTTAGTTAAATTCAATCAATTTTTATTAAAAATAAAATCTTCTCTGTTGAAATATCAACTATTCTATTTTTTGCGAATTAGGTTGAAAATACAACTCTTTGGTTGAAAGTTGAAATACTTTCTTGAAATATGATTTTCTTTGTTGAAGATTGATATTTATTTTAGAAAATTTATCTCTCTTTTTAAAAAATAATATTTTTGTGTTGAAAATTCAACGTTTGGTAGAAAATTTGTCTTTTTGGCTTGAAAATTCAACAATTTGGTAGAAAATTCATATTTTCGGGTTGGTAATTCAACTGTCCTAAGGAACATTTGTTGTTGTTTTTTGGCTCGAAAATTCAACAATTTTTTAGAAAATTTATTTATTTGGTTGAAAATTCAACTGTTTTGTTGAAAATTCGCTTTACCAAATTGAAAATATTTTTTTCTAATAAAAATGTAACTATTCCAATTTTTGTTGAAAAGAGATCTTTTTTAGACAACAAATTCAACTATTTTGTTGATAATTCGTCTTTTGCGGCAGAGAATCAATCTTCTTTGTTGAATCTTGAACTTCTTAGTCAAAAATTCATTCATTTTTATGAAAAATCTTTCTTTGTGAACAATTTTTTTATTTGTTAAAAATGCAACTATTTGGTTGGAAATTAATCTTTATCAGTGGAAGATTCAAATACTTTGTTGAAAATTCGCCTTTTCGAGGTGAAAGTTAATTTGTCAAACTAATAATTTAACTATTTGATTGAAAATTAACTTTTTTTTGAATTTCTTATTTGTGGGTTCCAAATTCAACTGTTTTGTAGAAGATTCATTTTTTTATAGCGAAAATTAATTATTTTCGGTTGAAAATTGATTTGTTTATTTTTGAAATTCAACTGCTTCGATGAAAATTTATGTACTTTGTTGAACATTCGACTTTTTTGTTAACAAATTAATCTTCTTGGTTGAAAATTCAACTATTTGTTTGAAAATTAATCTGTTTTAGTTGAGGATTCAAGTACTTTGTTGAAAATTTGTCCTTTCTTGGTTAAATTGTATTTTTTTTTCATTGAAAATCATCATCATATTTTGTTAAACTACTTTCTTAAAAAATCATTTTTTATTGTTGTTGAAGATTCATAATTTTATTTGAAAATTTATCTCTTTAGTTGAGAGTTGAACTACTTTGTTGAATCTTCCCCCTCTGGAGGTAAAAATTCATTTTTTCAATTGAAAGTTTAACTTTTGGGTTGAAAATTACCTTTTTTTTATTGAAGTTTTATATTTTGGAGTTGAAAATGTTTTCTATAGAAAATTCGTCTTTTCTTCTTGGAAATTTAATAATTTGGTAGAAAATTAAACTATGTGATAGAAAATTAATATTCTATATAAAAATATTTTTAATGAATATTTAGCTATTCTATTTTTGGTTAAAAATTGATTTTTTCCGTGCAAAAATTCAACTACTTTGTTGAAAGTTTATGCAGTATGTTGAAAATTCGACTTCTTTGTAAAAATAATCCTTTTTGGTTGAAAATTCAACTATTTGGTTGAGAGGACTTATGTACTTCCTGGATCCGCCCTTGGTCACATGATTTGGTGAAGATTTGTGACGAAGTTAACGCGGAATATGACATCGCGCACCAAAAATATAAATGTGAATAAGAACTTTCTGAAAAGCTTAAAAAAATTTATCTTTTTCCCCCTTTGTATGGGGACTGAAATAAGAAGATCCATTTAGTACAGTCAAATTAAAATTTCTGCTGAAAAAAATTAGAGATACGGAGATTTTTCACTCCAAATATTTTGATAAACGCCCTTTTGAAGCCCCGCAAATTTCAAGGCAGATTTCTTAATCAATTGTTTGTTATTAACACGAAACATGAAATCGTCATATTTGTTCAACATATTTTCTTGAATTGTTACTTTCGATTAAGAGATAGGATAAAAGTATAGGTCTTTGTTTTTAGAATATAAAATAAGTTTCAAAATAAATAAAAAGAAAACATTGTGGCCTAAAGGGGGAGGGGGATGTTCGTATTTCTGTCGTCACCCTGACGTTCGAGTTTTATGTGATGATCTGTGCCAAAGAAGGGTAGTGGTGGAAATATTTTGTTTTTAATAGTGTAACGTAGATTTCGGATATCCGAACAAAAAATCCTAATTTTCGACTGTTCGCTTGTTCCTTTTGAATTATGCCACTATCAGAGTTTGAGTTATCTGGGTAGGAATGAAGAAAATAATGAAGACAGTGAATCAGTATCAATTTCCAAAATTGTACAAATTTCGTGCAACGTAACATAATTCAAAATATGCTAACAGAATTTAAACATTAGAGACAGACACGTTGTAAAGCCTGTTAGGTTTTAATCCATTCATTTAATTAAATCCAAGCGTCCTATGTATCTTTCTCGTATTTGATATTTATCCTTTCCTTCAA
This sequence comes from Andricus quercusramuli, assembly GCA_932178445.1. Lineage (NCBI taxonomy): Eukaryota > Metazoa > Arthropoda > Insecta > Hymenoptera > Cynipidae > Andricus > Andricus quercusramuli. Next base: position 298,044 of record CAKNXH010064029.1, on the reverse strand, counting down.
TTGTTTTTTTTTTTTGCAAAAAAATAATTCTCGTTTCCACCGCGAGGCACGTACCATACGAGAAATATCAAGGCTTCATTAGCTTTGGATCATTCGCTTTTTATCGGCGAGCGCATTCAAGCTAATTTGAACGGGCTTATAAATAAAAACGAGCATATTCCACCAAAAGCTCATGAATCTGATAGATTTTTTTGGTAAAAAGAAGGCTTTCTACCAAATTACAAACGAAGATGCGAACGGCTTCTAAAATCCACATACACAGAAAATTTCAGAATATGTATGTATATATATATATGAAGCATTCTCATAGAGTGGCCCAATATTGGCAACCATTGGTCTTTTCATTGGCTCAAAATTGGTGTGTCTATGGCGTCAATCAGAGTTGGATAATAACTTGTTACAAGTAACTGAGTTACTGAAGAGTTACGTTATTTTTAACTTTTAGGATAACTTCGTTACTATTTCAAAAAGTAACTTGTACCATAACTTAGTTACGATTCTTGCAGTAACTTTACATTTTAATTTTAGCTACTTTGAACATACTTTTATTTTTGTAAATTCCTTATTGAGAGAGGTTTATGATCAGTTATGGGCAGTAGTTCATTTGGATTTAAAAATCCACTTCCTAAAGAAGAAAATTAATCTCTTTTTGGTGGAGGATTCAGCTGTTTTGTTGAAAATTCATCTTTTTCGGTTGAATTCAACTGTGATTCATTTCAAATTATAATCACTTTGGGTTGAAATTATATCGATATCAGATTCAGGCCTTCTGAGAATTGACACCGCGCCGCGGGTATGGGTGAAAGGATCTGCGGTGGGATATGCGGTGTTCACTCAGGCGTAACAAAACAGGAGCGTTGCGGTAAGGCGCTGTACCCTAACGGCTGTATCTGCGACATGACGTCGCGTTAGTTCACTCGAAGCGAGAAGCACACAAGTTTACATAGTGAATAAGCACGATGGCGACGACGATCGGACTGATCGGATTATTTCGTGCGATCGAATGAGCATGTCTTTGACCTCAACAACAGCGTGATCTGAGATGCAAATATATATCGCGAAGTAGTATCTCAAAAGTATTGAAGCAATGTTAATGAAAAAAAAACAGTGAATATCAACTCATTTCAATCAAAAATGTTATACTACGGTTTGAAATTATATATTTCCTATGAGTTTTATTGTTAATATTCAATTGAAATTGAAATTTCTACTGAAAGGTTCAAATGAGTGGCGCTGTCGTAGCTATCCAACAGGGGTATTCGAGAAAGAAAACAAAGAAGAAGTATTTCATAGACAGAGAAAGAGCCTCACATGCTAAAAAGAGAGATACGCTCGACTTCAAGTATCGGAATCCTGCGTCAGCGTTTTGTAACCTCAAACTGTCAAGTGAAGGCTTGAAAATTGTGAAAACAATGTTTTTCGTAGACAGTTAATCTAATATTTATAAAATTGAGTGATTTTTTGTTGAATAACTTCTTTGTATGTCTGGTTATGAAACTGCGTCATGCATTATGCGCTACGCAAAAGTGCGTGCTTCCCACTTAACGTGTTTTGCGAGGTGTTTTGTTGCAAAAAAGTGATAAGCTTTTGGTTGCTACTGTCTTCGAATGGTTTATTGAAGTAAGCGACAGAGTATCTGGATCGATTATCCAAGAGAAAGCTCTGATTTTGAACGAGATGCTTGACGGTCCGCAAACTTTTTAAGTACCTAAGTAAGAAAAACATTTTTTTCAGCGTGTAACGGCAACCTTCCTTCCTCATTTCCGTTAAATATTTATTTTACCCTTGTCTCCGTATTAAAAAAAAAAAACAATTTTTAAAATATTTTTTACCACGCAGGAAAATCCACTGGAAATTGTTCATACGCCCCTTGTCTGTTTACGTTCAGAGTCCCTGGATTTATGTCCACCATCAATCCCAAAACCGGCCCTACATCTATGATTCACTGTGTTATATTTTGGGTCAAGAATTCATCTATTTTGTTTGAAAATGCAACGACTTGATTTAAAATTATTGTATTTTGTTAAAAATTAATTTCTTTGGCAGAAAGTTCAACTATTTCATTGAAAAGTAACTTTTTTGTGGGAAACTCATATTTTCGGATTAAAAATGCATCTGATTTATAAAAAATTCATCTCCTTGGCTTGAAAATTCAACAACGCAGTGGACATTTTTTTCTGGGTTCAAAATTCGGCTTTCTTGTTTCAAATTTGATCTCTTTAGGTAAAAAAATCTAATCTTGTTTGTTTGAAAAATCAACTCTTCTTGTAGGAAATTAATCTAATTTGGTTGAGGATTTAGCTACTTTGTTGAAAATTCGTATTTTTTGGTTGAATTCAACTGTGTTTGATATCAAATTAAAATCTTTTTTGGTTGAAATAATATCAACTATTACATACACATATATATATATATACTGTTTGAAAATTATCCTGTTTTAATTAAAAATTCATTTGTTTTGTTAAGAATTCAACTATTTTAGTCGAAAGTTTAACTAGTTGGTTGATAAATAACGAACATTTTTGTTAGGAGTTCAAATCTCCTGTTGCAAAGTGTTGTTTTTGGTTTGAAATTTATAAATAATGCAGTTTTTTGGTTGACGATTCATAAGTTTAGTTGAAAATTCAATTATTTCATTTCAATTTTGTTTGTTTTTTGGCGGGGGTAGAAAATTCAAATATTTTAGTAGAAAATTCAACTATTTGATTAAAAATTAACTTTTTTGTTGGAAACTCAAGTCTTTCGTAGAACCAGTTGGTTTAAAATTAACTTTTATGCAGAAAAATTGATATCTTCGGTGTGAAAATTCAACCATTTGATTGAGAATTCATGTATTTTATTAAAAATTTAACTAGAGAAGAGAAGGAATGGGGGTGATGGACAACAAATATTTTCAAAATTATCTGGTTCATAAGCGGAATGAAAGGGAAAAACTGGTAATGATAACCATGTTCGTGGACTTAAAGGCGGTTTTTAACTTATTGAACAGAGTCGAGATAAGAAAAGTTATTTTCAAAAAGAGGATAAGAGAGGGCTTAATAAAGAGAGAATCGGAAATTTTCGAGTAACAAAAAGCAGGGTAAAGGTATAAAATAGGACACAGTTTCTGGTAAGTTAAAGGAGTAAGGCGAGGATATCCTCCTGAGCCCACTTTTTTTAAATACAGGGTGTTTTTTTTAACTTGAGACAACGAAATATCTCAAAAAATACGCATCCTACGGAAAAAATGTCTGGAATAAAAACTTTTTATTTTCGAGGGGGAAAAATGATTTGGTAAAATTTACCCCACTCCCCTGCCTCCTGTGGGGGTGGGGGTAACTTTGTAATTTCAAATGGCAACCCCAATTTTTTATCACAGATTCAGATTCTCCTTTACGAAATACGTAAGTTTTATTCGGAAAATTTGTTTCGATTCGCGATAGATGGCGCTGCAATCGCGAAAAACGAAATTGTTGACACTACTTTTAGCTCTACCCAGCCATTCAAAGTTACAAAGTTACCCCCACCCTTGCCTCCTGTGGGGGTGGGGGTGGGGTAAATTTTGAGAAATCTTTTTTCCCCCTCGAACATAAAAAGTTTTTATTTCAGACATTTTTTCCGTAGGATGCGTATTTTTTGAGATATTTCGTTGTCTCAAGTTAAAAAAGACACCCTGTATAATAATACAGCCACACAAAAAAAAAATCTGACCTTGCGGTCGGACCATGTTTATTAAATGTTTTTGGGGTTGCTGAAACTGAATCCGAAGTCCATTTTGCGCCATCACGTCCCATTTTTGACATAACCTCAAAAAGTCTTCACTGCCACATCAAAATGAAAAATAGCTCTGGCCTGGGGTCCAGGAAATTTTTACTATGTTTTGGGGTTAGCTGAAACTAAATCCGAAGTCCATTTCACCTCACCATCTGAAGTTTATGTCATAACCTTGAGAAAATATTATAATCTGAGCCCAATTAGGCCTTTATAGTTCAAAAAGAGAGAATGACTAAAATTCTATCTACCTGTCATTTGTTATTTGTATTTGTTAAGGTTATGTGGTTATTGGAATTTTAGGTTATATAGAGTAAGAGGTTATGCGGTCAAGGGGTGAAAAGCTCAAATACTTATGGGGATAAGAGATTATGAGGTTCAATATATTAGGTATAACGGGCTAATTGGGCTTGAATTATGAGATTTTTTGAGATTATGTCAAAAACCTGACATAATGGGGTGGAACGGACTTCGAATTCGGTTTCAGCGACCCCAAGAACATATGGTCAAAATGGCCTGACGCCCAGGCCAGAATTATTCTTTATTTTTGTGTAGCTGTGGGGACTTTTTGAGGTTATGTCAAAAACCTGGCGTGCAGGGGTAAAATGGACTTCTGATTCGGTTTCAGCCCCCAAAAACATATAAGAAACATGTTCTGACATCCAGACCAGAAAATTTTTTTTGTGTGGTTGTATAATCTCAAACTTAGAAGAAGAAATGAAGAGAAAGGGATGGGAAAGAGTTAGGGCGGAAGAAGAAAATATATATACACTGCCACACGCGGACGATATAGTGTTGATGGCAGAGAATAAAGAGGGGATGGAGGGCTTGACTACAAGATTGGAGTAACACTTAGGTGGAAAAAAGTTGAATTTGAATTCAGAAAGGACAAAGGTAATGAGGTTTAGAAGAGAAGGGGGAAGAAAGAAAGAACGGACTAGGAGATGAAAGGAAGGAAAGAGAGCGGGAAAGAGAGCATAGTAGTTTGAGAGGAAGCTAAAGAGGGAGAAAGGGATGAGAGTTAGCGAAAAACTGTTTGAAGGGGGTAGAAGAAACTAGAGGAAAGGCGATAAAATGAACGGGATGGGTAGAAGAAGGGAAAGTGTTCTTTAGTGCTAGAGATATATCAAAATAGCATAAATGATACAAGATGATGAAAAGGGAAGAAGTACAAATGTATATAGAAGAGGGATGGGGAGAGAGAAGATGGGCCAGAATAGCAGGCTTTATATTGGGAAACGAATGAGAACAAAAAATGCAGAAGATGTGAATCAGAGGAGGAAATATGGGAAATTGTTTGGGAAGGATGTAGGAGAGGGATGGAGGATGAAGGAAGTTGGCAAGAGAATGTGGTAAAGATTCTAGTGGAGCCAGTGAGATAGAATAAAAGAATGGATGTGAAAAATGACAAAATTGAGGTAGAAGAGAAGTGAAAGTGAAAATAAAAGAAAATATTTCTTTCTTAATTTCAAACACTGTCAATTCGAAATTATTATTGTTTCAAAAATATTTAAAAGCATGTTATTGATAGACCAAGACTGGCGGCCAATCTTGCATCAGCATTGGTATTATTATGTCCCAAACTTAGACCAATCATGGCCCAATCGTAATTTTTCCACTTTACATCCCTTAATTTCTCCTTTCATTTTCCTCTTTGACATATTTGGCAGAAAATTGTTGCCTAATTTAATGAACAATGATATTCTTGATTCGTATGTGTAATTTTCTAGTTCAAATATTGCGTTTGAAATCTTGAGGTTGCCACCAGGCCGTCAACGTCAGTCGGGTCGTTATTCCGACGACCGGCAGAAATTTATTATTTACTGTGTAAAATGGCAGCTTATCCTTACGAGGCCTTACACGGGGAAACGTGTTTCCGCATTCATGATGCGGCTTCTATTTTTAATTTTACCACTGTGCTCTCGTTCTTGCCATCACAACGATGAAACAACCACTTTTTATTCACCAAGTGTCCCGAGAACTGTCTCAGGCCATATTTTTAAATATATAATATATTTATCACAATTATGTATACCACTTACCACTTTTACATACACAATCACGTACAGCGGCAAATATTCAGTTTCTTTGTTTCCGGTTTTCAATAATAGTTATAGGGGCGACTAATAATTACGGGGGAAGGGATTCCGAAAAATTTTACGAATCCTGACGCAGAGGGAGGGGGGTCAAAAATATTTCTTAGGCAAGTTTTCTCTTTCTAGTTTTTATTTGATATTCTAATAAACACCTGTTTTGGCTGTTGAAATTACTTTGCCTTATGTTATTTATTTATATATTTTATATAAATTATAATCTAAATGAAAAGTTTGAAAAATTAAAAAAAAAATAATTGAAATCTCATTAAAATCCCTTAAAATCCCTTAAAAGCTCTTCAAGAAATATTTAATATTCAATGAGAATCCCTTATAATCCTTTAAAATGATTTATCTTCCTGGAAATTCCTTAAAATCGTCTAAAAACTGTGAAAATCCTTGAAATCTCTTAAAACCTTAAGAAAAACCTTATAATGCTTTAAAACCCATGAAAATACCTTCAAATCTATAAAAATCGGTTAGAATTCATGAAATCATGTGACAGAGTTTAAAATCTTACGAAATCTCTCGAAATCTTTGAAATCTTATCGGAATTAATTAAAATCTCAAAATCCGTTGAAAACTTTCAGAATCGGAAAATCCCTTACAATATCTTAAAATCCATTAAAATTCATCGAAATCCCTTGAAATCCTTCATAGTATTTGGAAAGTCTTTGAAATTCTGTTAAATCGTTTCAAATTTGACAAAATACTCTAAAATATGTGGGAAAGTACTTTGATATCATATGAAATCCTCTGAAATCCCGTGAATTATTTTTGATTCTTGTAGAATTATTTATAATATTCGAAAATCCTTTCAGATCCTGGGAAACTCTTTAATTTAAGGGAAAATTAAGGGAAATTTAAGGGGATCCTTTAAAAGTAATTGAAATATTTTAAATCCGCGTAAAACTTCTAGCATCTCTTAAAATGCCTTACAATATCTTGAAATATATTGAAATTCCTCGAAAAAGTCTTTAAATCCTTTATAGTATTCAGAAATTGTTTGAAATTCGTTAAATCTTTTCAAATTTCATGAAATCCTCTAAAATCTGTGAAAATACTTTGGAATGTTTCGAAAATTCTTAACATCCTTTGAAATCCTGTGAAATCATCAAAACCTCTTCGAATCCCTTAAAATCCCTTAAAATTTTTTGAAATCCGCTGAAATATTTTAAAATCTCTTTAGCTACCTTCAAATCTTCGAAATCTTATTAAAATCTCATGCTATCCTTCAACATTCGGGAAAATACTTCGGTATTACATGAAAGCCTTTAAAAACCCATGACTTATTTTGAAATCTCTTAAAATTATTCCTAATATTTGAAAATCCTTTTTATATCCCGTAAACTATTTCGAAATTTTACGACATCCTTTGAAATCATTGAAATCCCTGCGGAATTAATTAAATTATTTCAAATCCGTGGATCACTTTTAGACTTTCCTAAAATCCCTTACAATATCTTGAAATCTATTAAGATTTCCCGGAAATTCCTTAAAATCCTTCATAATATTCAGAACTTGTTTAAAATTTCATTAAATCCTTTCAAATTTTGGGAAATTTTCTAAAATCTGTGGATATATTTTGGAATCTCGAGAAAACTCTTAAAATCCTTTGATACTTTGTGAAACTTTTTCAAATCTCTTTAAATCCCTTCAAATCTTCAAAATATTATTAAAATGTAATGATGTCCTTCGAAATTCGTAAAAATACTTTCGCATGATATGAAATTTCTTAAAATATCGTCACTAGCGATTGGTAGAAGACTACTAATTTGATTAGTGGAAATTTTCCACTTATAAAATTAGTAAAATTCCGCTAAGCAATTAGCAGTCCGTGCCGTTGCAGTGTTAACTAATTAAATAGGTGAAAGTCACTAATTGAATAGTTAAAATGGACTAATTTTTAGTGACAAAATTAATATTTTTAAAATAAATATATATTGACAGAAGATTCTCAAAAATGGAGAAATACAAAAAATATACACTATAATAAATCTATGTAAGTTTATTCACAGCAACAGATTGAAATTAAATTTATTTCTCAGATTCGGGGTTATCAACAAAATTAGTTTGTGGAGTAATGTTTTTTTCTAAATGTTCTAAATGATTAATCATCAAAAATAACATCATTTCTCAACGAAGAGTGTAATATTTTTAATTAAAAACAGTTAAATTCAACAGAAAATACGAATTTTCAAGAAACTGGTTGAATTCTCAAACAAAACAGACTAATTTTCAAACCAAAAAGAGGACTTTTCAATGAAAAAATGGAATAGTTACATTTTCAGTTCAAATAATGATTTCTTAACTAAAGTAATGAATCTTCGACTAAGAAAAATTGATTTCTCACCAAATAGTGAGATATATAATCAAAGGATGGATTTTCTACCAAAAATACATGAGTTTTTAACAAAAAAAGATCCATTTTTAACAAAAACGAAAAGAAATTGGAAAAAAGTTAAATTGTTAACCAAAAATATAATACTTAAATTTTCAATATAGAAGTAAATTTTCAACTATGCAGATGAATTTTTGACCAGGAATTCTGAATTTCTATCAAAAAAGATAAATATTCGATAGAAAATGGAATAGTTCCATTTTTAGTAGATTTTCTTAATTTAAAAATGTCATTTTTATCATAAAAATCCACTGGATTCTTATGAAATCATCAAACCCCACTTTCTTTATAGTATTAGAAAATTCTTTGAAGTTTCTTTAATTTTTTTTTAATTTACCGAATCATGAAAAATCTGTGGATATACTTTTGATTCTTTATAAAACTCTTTATATCTTTTGAAATTCTGAAAAATCATCGAAACCCATTTATATCTCCTCAAATCAAATTATATCCCTTGAAGTTTTTTCAAATCTTCGCAATCTCATTAGAAACACTAAGAACCCTTCAAAAACTGTGAAAAGCCTTCAGATCGCTTGAAATTGTCAAAATTGCATAAAAATCTCTTATGATACTATAAAATTTGTGGATATCCCTCAAAATCTCTAAAAACCGGTTAAAATCCTTTAAAATCTTGTGAAATCATCGAAACCCCTTTAAATCTCTTCAAACCAGTAAAAGCCCCTACAATCATTTTGAATGTTTGCAAATTTCTTCAACTCCCCTAAAATCACATAAAATCCTTTGAGATATTTTGGAATCCAGTTTATTATTTCAAAATATTTCGAAATTCTTCATAATTTATTTATTTTTATACTTTTCATTTTCGACCCATCCTAGTAAACGTATTGACCAAGATTTTTACGCAGAAAAGACTTTTCTAATCAACGACCTCTACATATATTTTTTTATCTGAATAAAATTGGTTATCTCTCCATAAATCCATAGGCCCAAAAAATCTTTTAATCTTTAGCAACTTAAATGTATTAATACTAAAACAGAAAAGTAATAAAGAATTGTTGCAAATGGAATGTAAGGCGTTGGATACAGCTTATTATTGCACGATAACTTTCGCCTTCAACTTACAAGTATCCCTCTCCTACTCTACCCTTCCCTCTAGATTTAATTAAAGATGGGATCTCCGTGGCGGCACGCTGTGTTTTTTACGTAAATAATTAATATTGTAATGGGCTGGAAAGAGCGCGCCATACTTCCCCGAGGATAGAAGAAAAGAGGGAGAGGAAACATTAATGAAGAGAAGAAGGTAGATAAAAGGGAATATCGAAAGTGAGAGGGCAAAAGGAGAAGAGGAAAAAATAAAGATTCACGATAGGTCAAGATATACCACCTGCTGTGTCAAAGGTCACAATCCAAAATATAAGATTCAGTCTCTATGCCTGAGTCTCTATGCTTCATTTTTTGCACTTTTAAAACCTTTTTCAACTTTAACATATTTAACATTTCTAAGATTTTTCCTTTTTATTTGATATTCGGAAGCTCCTGGATGTTGTGGATTTGACTCATTGAATTGAAAGGGGTGGAATGTAATATAAAGATGAAGAAGAAGAAAAAGAAGAAGAGAGGGAAACTGGGAAAGAGGGAAAGAGGGTTGGAGAGGAAAGGGGGTGGAAAGGTAGAAGGGGGCAATCTTGCTAATGTAGCACCGTCTCTTCCTGCACACCCTCGGCCAAACCACTACGTATAAATAACGCGAGGGCCCATAGTGCCTCCACCTTTCCACCCCCGACCTTCCATCTAACCCCCAACCAATCCTCCGGACCGCACGAGCCCCGTCGAGATACACGTAAAAGCTTCGAAAGGGATAAAACGCTAAAGCATCCTCCCGGAATTGACAAAGATACCACACACCAGCCATCCTGGATAACTTACTAGTGTAGATACAATTCTGTGAAAAAAACTCCCCAAGAGATTGCTTTTATGTAACTTGATTTCTCGTTCAGTCTTAGTCAGTGTTTGACAGTAAGGGGTCGTCCATAAACTAAGTTACAAATTGAGGCTATTTACCGCTTCCCCCGCCAACCCACATTGCCGCCCACCCACCCCCCTTGGCGCCCCCCCCCCCCCAGAAAAGTAAAGTAGCCCAAAATCCATCAAAACATAAGAAAGAGGTGATTTTTCACGAAAATTATTAATAATAATCGACAAGTGTTCGCAGTATGTTTCCAATTTGTTCGTTTTATTATTTAAAGGATTTAAAGTTTAGAAATACATAAGCGCAAAAGGAGATGATGGTTTCTTTGTATACTTTAAAAAAGAAGCCTAATATTCTAATATTAAAATTCTAATATTAGTTTCAGTAAAAATAATAAAATCGTTAAAATCTGTTATAGAGACAATTTGTTAATTTCAAGCATGAGTAAAGACTTCAACCTTCTCATTTCATTATATGAAAAAGTGAGAATGATTTTAAATAATACTGTATATTATTAAAAACTGGAATCGTTGAAAATCAAACAATCTTGATTTGAAAGTATATATCGAAACCTTGAAAAAGGTTCGATTTCATGTTCAAATCTTTTAAAATTGTATCGTTTGAAAATAATTATGTTTCATAGTTCAAAAACAAATTGGAATCAATGATTAGTTGGATCATTAATTTTAACCTTGGATATCCTCAATTACTTAAATGACCGTTTGCAATTGAATAATTTAAAATCAAAAACTTTGGATGATTGAATAAATCACAATTCAAAGTGTTTGATAATAAATAACCTGCAAATGAGAAATACTTGAAATTTTACACTTTCAAAAAGTCTTGGAGGCGATAAAAATAGAGATCTTTTCATTCTTAGACTTACGAATTCAAATAATTTCCCTACTTAGGATTTAAATCTGAATATTATTCAATTTCCTAGGTTAAAAATGGACCGTTTCCAAATTTAGAAGGTTTGGAATTGAAATTTTCTGAATTTGAATAATTCAAAAATGATACAATCTCAAACTTAGTGCCTTTAAACTAAAGATTCACAGTCTTCAAAACTTAAAATAAAAATTTATATTTTTTTTAGATCAAGATTTTTATATTTAGAGCAATGCAAATTTGGCAGATTTGCTGAAAATCTCTGAATTCCTTGAAATCCTCGAACATTCTGAATTCTTTGAATTCTTTAGATTCTCTGAATTCCCTAAATTTTCTAAAATCTTTGAATTCTCTACATTCCCTAAAGTCGTTGAATATTCGGAATTGCTTGAATTTTCTGAATATCCTGAATTCGTTGAATATTCAAAATTCCTTGTATTATATGAATTCGCGAAAATCTCTGAATTCCTTAAATATTCTGAATTCCTGAAATTTCTTGAATTCTCTGTAATCCTTGAATATTCTAAATTCCTTAAATATTCCGAATTTTCTGAAATCCTGTAACATTCTCATTTTCCTGAATTCCTTGGATATTCTGAATTCCTGAAATTCATTGAATTTTCCTAATCCCCGGATTTCCTTCAAATTTTGTGATTTCCATGAATTCCCTGAATTCATAGAATTGCTTTCTTTTGAATTCCTTTGAATTCTTTGAATTATTTCGAAGGCCTTGGAATTCACAGAGTTCTAAGAATTTAGAAAATTCGAAGAATTCAAGGAATTCAGATCATTCAAACCACTTAATTTCTGAAAATTAATCAATCTTAAATATTAGGAATGGACCATTTTCAAATTCAAAGCGCTAAAAATTGACATTTTTCAATTTGAATTGCTCAAAAATGGTACAATATCAAATTTATAATTTTTAAAATCAAAATGCTAAGCTTCCATGAATAAAATAAAGAAATTCGATTTCTTTTTCGAAAATAAGGAGCTTTCTGTTTAGAAAAATAAGAATTTAGAAGATTCCCTGAATTCCTACAAATCTCTGAATTCCTCAAATTCTGTTAAATCCTTGCTTTCTCCAAATCCCTAAAATTCTTTCAATATTCTGAATTCCTTGTATTTTCTGAATTTTCTGATAGCCTAGAATATTCGCGTTTCTTTGAATTCTCTAAATATTCTAAATTCCTTAAATTCCAAGAATTATCAAAATGCCCTGAATTCCTTCAAATCTTCTGAATTCTTTGAATTACCTGAATTCATAAAATTTCTTGAATTCCTTCATTTGTTCTAAAGTCCTCTGAATTCTTTGCATTTTTTAAGTCCTTGGATTTCATGGAGTTCTCAATATTCTGCAAATTCCATAAATTCAAGGAATTCAGGTAATTCAGAGAATTCAGGTGAATCCGGACATATCTGAGAATTCAAAGGAATTAAAAAGATTTCAAGGCAGTTAAATGAATTTAAAAGGATTTGAGAGAGTTTAAAAGCATTTCAAACAATTCGAAAGAATGGAAAATCATCAAGAACTGCATATTTTTTGGGTAGCTTTTTTGAATTTTCAAGGCCCTTTCTACATCAATCTATGGAAAAAATGTGCTTGAAAAATAAAACCATGCCTCTCAAATTATTTTTTTTTTCGAAGTGATAAAAATGTACAATTAGAAATTTTGAAACATAGTAACCTTTTTCATATTTGTATATTACTAATTGGCAATGCAAATTTTTCCTGCGCCCTGTAGCGCGTCTATAATATTACTAATAAAGTAATAATTGAAATAAATTCTTTCAAATAAAATTAATGTAAATACCAGATTGAACTCAATATGAAAAACTTGAAATTCCTAACATTATATGGTTACATGAATTTTCAACACATATAGGATGAATTTCTAACCAAAAATGGAAAAGTGAGATTTTCAGGTTAAAAAATTAATTTTTATCAACAAAAAAACCGAATTTTCAACAAAAAAGTTGAATTTCAAACCAAAGGGGTGAATTTAAAAAAAAATATTTTTATGAGGCTAGTCTGACTTCAAACGTAGTAATTGAATTTTTAACTGAAAAATATGAATTTTGCACCAAATAGTACAATTTTTAAACAAAAAGATGAATTTTCCATTCATTTTCTACCAAAAAGTTAAATTTTGATGAAAATAGGTCAATTTACAACAAAAAGTTAATTTGAAACCAAATTGTTTGATTTTTGACCAAATTGTTTGATTTTTGACCAAACTGTAGAATTCTCAACGAAATCGGATTAATTTAAACTCAAACAGTTGCATTCTTGATTTGAAAAAATTAATTTCCAGCCAAGAATATTAATTTACGACCAGAAAGGACGAATTTTTAACAGAATAGATGAATTATCAACTAGAAAAGACCAATTTTCAATAAAAATATAAATTTTTAATCAAAAATAAAAGTTACATTGTCAGTTAAAAAAAATTAATTCTCAACAAACACACAAAATTGTTTTTCAACATAATAGTCACATTTTTAACAAAAGGGATGAATTTGTAACTGAAATAGTACGTCTTTAAAAAAATGAATTTCTAACAAAAAATTACAATCCAAAAAGTGATTTCTCATTTTGGGAGATCAATTTTCTGAAAATAGAATGGATACATTTTCAACAAAAGAGTTTCATTTCTGACAAAAAATGACTTTCCCACAGAACAGTTGCAGTTTCAAGAAAATAATAAAATTTTCAACCAAATAATAGAATTTTTAACCAAACGAGATGAATTTCGAAAAAAAAAATATATAAAAGTAGACTTTTAAATCGAAATTATTTTATTTTTCTGGATAGTTTCTGTTAATTTAGTTCGCATTGAAGCAAGAAAAAAGAAAAAAGGGTGAAAGGGTTTATTCCTTAAACACAGAGAAAAGAAAAGAAAAATTATTTAAATCAAAAATTTTTAAATTTCAAATTTATCATCAGGAAACGTACTGAATGTTGTCTAAGTCTGTACCGTTACTTCCACTGACATCTTCACCCCTGTTACCAACCGTAATTTTCAGCGTGACCGCCCCCCCCCCCCCTCAAATTCGTAACTTTATTTATGGACGGCCCCTAACGCATCACATGTAAAGCGTTAGGGGCCGAGAATAGCAACTGTTCACAATTTGGTGGGAAAAAATTATACAACTAGAAATTATTTTAACAATCATAAAATATTTCAAACAAAAAATATTAATTTTGACATTCATCAACTATATCATTTTTCCCGAAAAATAGTAATATTTTACGATACACAGGGAGGAAAATTGTTTAAAGAAATAATAATTATTTGAGCGATTGAAAATTTCAATTTGATTTATGGTAAACATTCTGAGACAATATTTTTTAACAACAAACGTACACTTTTTTCAACTTTTTAGAATTTACATTGATCTTAGATCATCAAAACCATTGTTATTACGTTAGAAGAAAAAACTTGTTTAAACATTATTTTATTAATTACAAATGATTTAAAACATTTGAACTAGTGTGAGTTGCTCTTTTGTGGTGAAGTAATATAGAGAGGTTTCATTTTTGAGATATTTGTAGTCGATTCTTTTGAAGAAAAAAAATAATATTTTTATCGTACAATTCATTCTTACAATTGTTATGTACATTTCTTTAAAAAAAATTTAATAAATCACTGTGTAATTTTCTATAAAAATTGTTCGAATAATTTCAATTGATAGACATTGACAAGGCTTTTTTTAGCTAATGTTGTAAAAGAGCCCATTCGCTGAAAAATAGTCAAACCATGCATTTTTTTATAGAAATTGTTTAAATGACAATGATTAATTTCCGAAATATCATAGCAGAGAGTCATTGCAAGATTCAGTTTCTTTATTTCCTTGAACAAAAATTGAGCCTATTGTTTGCAAAATACTCTAAATATGAATTTTTTTATGAAAATTATTTTGAAAATGGCCCAAAAATATCTCTTTTCAATGAATCGCAATCAAACATTAATTCGTTTTGCATTTTACACAAAAATCATGGATTTTAATAATCTAACATTACGAATCCTAAAAAAGAGTTTTTCCACTAATTTGTTTATAAAATTAAAAATAATTTGTTCATTTATTTCCGCCCACTGGAGATTATTGCTAGATTATTTTCACACTATTTAAAGACCTCCTTTTTAATGTAAGCCCAAAAACCTTAAAAAATAGCAATTTATTAAAATTGAAAAAATACTTTGTTGTTAAATAAAAAATAGTTCAAAATAGTTTCATGTTGAAAAGTGCAAGCTGAAAATTGATTTGTGCACAGAAACCCTTCTCAAGGAAAGTAATATTGACCACGGACATGAACCATCAATTCTCCAAGAATCAGTAAATGTCAGTAAGAGGAATTTGCTTCTCACAAAAACCGTAAAAATATGCAAAATAGGTAAAAAAATAAAATATTGCTTTTTTAGTACTAAAAGGTATTATTAATTCATGAGATGAGCAGAATTTACTCAATTTTCAACCAACCCTTTCGAATTTAACGCGGGACAATTTCTAACGATCCCTCGCGAATGTCCAACTTCTGGACGTAATTAATTCCCTGAGCTAACGGAATGCCATAATTAATTCTCTGCGATTCGCTCCCGGAAGGGGGAGAGAGAGAGAGAAAGTTCTGATGGTAGAGGACGAGTGTAACAATATGTATTATCTGCGATTAGATACCTCTCACCCTGCAGCTATGCAATTAATTAAATTTAGTTTATATCCAGATTGTTCAACAACTTGATAGTTTTGTTCAAAAACTTCTCGAAACCTGTTTCTCCAACGCTCCAAGACGATTTCGATTCCAAAAGTTTGAGTCTCACTGTGGAATGATAGTTATCAAAATTCCTCTAAATGATCCAATTCTTCGATCCACGGAGTGAATGAAATTGCGCGATGATTAAAAAACGCGGATTCTCGCGTTTCATTGAAACAGTGACCTTATTCGCCTTATCTCAATCAGTTGCAGAGCCTCCAGGTTTGTATCGGTGTCTGCCAATCTCCAGCGAGTCTGAAGCGTTTAACAGACACGCACGCGTCTCACCATATTGCGTTCGTGTCGTTCGATAAATAGGTGGGTAAGCGACTCCAACGGAAACCCGGTGTTAATTAACGCTGAGTTTCAGGACTGATTTACGTGGCGTCTAATTAGCGGAGCTGACAGCGATATAGTAGGCATTTTGATTGGCTGCTCTCCGAATAGAGCCTCGGCCCGATTGGACTCGCTTTCCAGTTCCAAAGGAATCGACCCGTTCTCATCCTTCATCCCAACCTTCTCATCAAAGATCCAAAATTCTGCTAATTACCTCACAACTACTTGAAGAAAACAATCGAATTCAGCAGGGATACGAACCCTCGATTTCGGTAGGTGTCGACAAAGGAAATCTTCAGCTAGAAATTGAGGAAGAAAAACGGAACCTTGTATTTGCCGTCATCATCTCAACGTTTGGACTTTCATCCATCTGGCGAAATTCCTGTCCTTTTCGAGTAGCGCCGCAACCGCCAGTGTCATCTCCCACTTTACCATCTTCTTGCTGTATTTGCCCTTCATAATTGTGCGCCTAATTAGCTGTCAGATAATTAAAACAACATAATTAATTATACCGAGAGAGCCAGAGCGAGAGATACGACCTCTTAGAAGGAATGTTCGCTTTACGGCGTCCAAAGAGATGGAACTTGGAAGAGAAGATTCAACGTGACTTACGATCCTCCTTCGTCTTATCATAATTACCAAGTATCACCCTACACTCAATGTCTTCTCTCTTCTTTTGTTAATTATAGTACCTATTTTAATGACTTCATGGTCTTCGTAGTTTTCAAAGGTTTCAAATTTTTATTAAATTGAAGCGAGATAATAAATAATTAGGAAACGATGTGGAGAATATTCTCAAAAGATGCGAAGCTAATGGAACCACTTTTGAAAAAGGCGTTCTGAGCTAAGAGGCTAATCTGCCTTTAACACTGAGCCAGCGAAGATTTTTGATCCAAAGAAGAGTTCTGAGCAAAAGAAGAGTTCTGAACCGGAGGTTCGTTCTGAGCCAGAGAAGCTTCTTGGGCTGGACAAAAGTTCTGAGAGAAGCCTTTCGATCGAGAGAAGCTTTCTGAAATAGAGCACAATTCTGGACCAGGGAAGATTTCTGAACCAGAGAAGCGTTTTGAGCCAGAGAAGCTTTATAAACTAGAGCAGAATTCTGGGCCAGAAAAGAATCTTAATTTATAGACGTTTTTAAACTGAAGATGAGTTCTGAGCCAGAGAAGCGTTCTCAGCATGAGCAGAATTCTGAGTCAAAGAACTGTTCTGAGTCGGAGAAGCGTTTCAAGCCTCAGAAGCCCGAGTAATCTTCTGATTCAGAGAAGCTTTTTGATTCGAAAAAGAGTTCTGAGCCAGAAAAGCGTTCTGAGCCAGAAAAGCGATCTTAGCTAGAGAAAAGTTCTCAGCCACCTAAGCGTTCGAGCCCCAGAAGCTTTTTGAAATAAAGGAGAGTTCATAGACAGTGGAAAGTAGTGAGTCAGAGTAACCTTCTGATTCAGAGAAGCTTTTTGACCTAAAAAAGAGTTCTGAGCCAGAAAAGCGTTCTGAGCCAGAAAAGCGTTCTCAGCTAGAGAAACGTTTTCAGCCACAGAAGCATTCGAGCCCCAGAAGCTTTTTGAAATAAAGGAGAGTTCATAGACAGTGGAAAGTTGTGAGCCAGAGTATCCTTCTGCTTTAGAGAAGCTTTTTGAGCCAGGAACATCCAGAACATTGTTTTGAGCCAGAGAAGCGTTATGAGAAATTTCTCGAGCTGCAGAAGAGTTCTTAGCCAGAGAAGTATTATGATTCAAAGGAGCATCGTGGGCCAGATAAGCATTCTGAATCATTTTGAACGGATAAAGATTTCTAAGTTAAAGAAATGTTCTGTGCCAGTATAGCTATAGTGAGAAGCGAAAACGCTTCCCTGGCTTCTGGACCATATAAACGTTCTTCTCTTTTCATAGAGCTTTCCTTTGTTGGCAAATGCAAGCTAATATGAATTAACATAAATGTTCTAGAGAAGCATTTTGTGTCAGTGCAAGCATACTGAGCCAGTGAAATCTTTGAGGCAGAGAAGGGTTTTGAGTCAGAAAAGCTATTCGAACTAGAGAGGAGTTCTGAGGAATAGGAAAGTTTTCAGGAAAAGAAAAGTTGTGACCCAAAAAAGCTTTTCGAACTGGAGGAGAATTTTTAACCAGAGAAGCATTTTGAGCCATTGAAGTTTTCTGAACTAGATAAGAATTCTGAGCCAGAGAAAAGTTGTGAATTAGAGAAACCATTCGAGCTGAAGGAGAGTCCTGAATCCGGGAAGCGTTTCAGCCAGACAAGGTTTTTGAACTACAGAATAATTTTGAGCTAGAGAAGAGTTCTCAGCCAGAGAATTGTTTTCAGACAGAGAAGAGTTCTGAGCCTGAAAAGCTATTTGGGTCAGAGGAGCTATTTGAGCCAGAGAAGAGTTCTGAGCCAGAAAAGAGTTCCGAGCCAAATACATTTTTTTTAGAGAACCTATATGAGCCGGAAAAGAGTTCCGATTTAGAGGATCGTTTTGAACCATAGAAGCTTTTTGAAAAAAAATTCTGTGCCAGAGAAGCATTTTGATCCATGGAAATCTTTCGAACTAGAGAAGAGTTCTGAGTCAGAGGATAGTTTTAAGCAGGAGAAGCATTTTGAGCCAGAAGAGAGTTTGGAGCCAGAAAAGAGTTCTGTGCCAGAGAAACTTTTTGAGCTGAAGGAGAGTCATGAATCCGAGAAGCGTTTTAGCCAGACAAGCTGTTTGATCAAGATAAGGATTTTGAGACAGAGAAGAGTTCTGAGCAGCAGAAGCTTTTTGAACTCATTGAATAATTTTAAGCCAGAGAAGCAGTATGAGCTATAGAAGTTTATTGAACTAGAGAATATTTCTGAGCAATAGAAGAGTTCTAAACAGGAGAAGAGTTTTGAGCCAGAAAAGCGTTCTTTGCTAGAGAAGAGTTCTAAGCTAGAGAAACTATTCGAGCTGAAGGAGAGTCCTAAATCAGAGAAGCGTTTCAGACGGACAAGTTTTTCAAAATAAATCAGAATTTTGAGTCAGAGAAGCGTCTTAAGCCAGAAGAAAGTTCTGACATACTGAAACCATTTGAGCTGAAGGAGAATTCTGAATCAGAAAAACGTTTTAGATTAACAAGCCTCTTGAACTAGAGAAGAATTTTGAGTTAGAGAAGCTTTTTCAACTAAAGAAAAGTCCTGCCGAATAGGAGCGTTTTGAGCCAGAGAAGAGTTTTTAACCAGACAAGCCTTCTGAGCCGGCGAAGATTTTTGAGAGTCAGAAAAGTGTTTTGAGCCAGAGAAGCGTTCCGCACCAAAGAAGAGTCCTGATTCAGAAATTCGTCCAATTCAGAGAAACTTTCCAAACTGGAGAAGAGTTCTAAGCCGAAGAAACTTTTTAAGTTAGAGAAGAATTCTTAAGCAGAAAAGCGTTGTGAGTCAGAGGAGCATTTTGAATTAAAGAAGAGTCCTGATCCAGAGATCATTTTGAGTTTCAGAAGCTTTTGAACTAGAGAAGCGCTCTGAGGCAGAGAAGCATTCTGAACCAGAAAAACTTTTTCATTTAGAGAAGATTTTTTACACAGAGAAGTGTTGGGATCCAGAGAAACGTTGTGAGCCAGATGACTTTGCCCCTCTTAAAGTAACATACTAGCCTAGCTACCATTATTTCTTATCAAAAATTAAAGATCTAACCATACCGATTAAAAAAGTGATAATTAGGAAAAAATGTTTAAAAATTAATCTGGTAATAATAATACAAAAATGAAGTATAGTCGAGTATAAAAGAAGTCTTAATTAACTCCTTGGAACTCACTTTTCGAATCTTCTTTGGCAAACTTTTGCACCGGAAGCCGGCTGCGTAGAGCGTCGCCAAGAACCGGAACTCGCGCCCATTCGCGGGAAAGTGCTTAATGCACTTTTTTCTTAAGATGGGTTACCGGAGACACTCATTGTGTCCAGTTCTTATTCGCGTGTCACCGGATGCCCGGATTTTTCCCGGCCAAGTTTTCCTTTCTAAAGCAACCGTAATGGAATTCCGATTTTTCCTTTTTGCCCATTACCAGTCAATATAAACTCTAGATTCTACAAAAACCGAGTAAATAGAACACATTTTCTCGATTTAAAAAAATATAACCGCTCTTAAATTGAGTGAGTTTCATTATAGAACTCATTAGAGTTATATTCTTACCAAGATTTCACAAATGTTAATCTAGAATTGAATTTTTCAATAAGTTTATAAGGTGCCGTACTTAAATTAGGTAACGGATTATGGGACCTCTCCAGGACCCCCACCCCCCTATGAAGAACCAAAACGAAATACGTCTACCCCCTCCCCCTCTTACTGTCGGGGAACATGGGGCAAAACAGGACGATTTTGCTTTAGGATTTTTTTTCTCATACTGAAATACTTTTTTCCGCATTAAACAATATAGGTGCCTTAAACAACTGATAGTATGATAAAAAAAAATTATTTTGCATTGAAAAAATGCCATCTTCAAATTGACATGAGATATCTCAGGAACGCCTCAAAACGAAGTTCCTACAATTCCCCGTAGATGGTGTCACACCACAGAGGAAATATAATCATTATCCTGTCCAGAAATAATCAGATATGGGACTTAAAACTAATTATATTTTTTTATTTAAGATAATACGTGCATTGCAGGTTAAAAAATTCATTATCAAAATCATCTGATTTTTCCTTCACCAATTTTATATTTTCCCGGAGCAATAACTCTCAGATACCAGCATTTTAATGTTGTAAGATTTTTAACACTGCATCTTTTATAAAAGGAATAAAACGAAATCTTAGATAAAAATTTGAAGTTTTCAAATTCATTTATGTATTTTAAACAAAAAATTACTTTTCTACTCTAAAAGATGAGTTTTTAACAAAACACTTGAATTTTCAACAAAATAATTATATTTTCAACAAAATGATTGGATTTTTAATCTAAGAAGATTAATTCTAAACAAAAAAGTGTAATAGTTCAAAATTCAACCAAAAAGATGAAATTTCATCAAAAAAAATAATTTTAAAACCAAAAAGACTAATTTTTAACAAATAAAGATTTTTCAGTCATAAAAGAAAACAAGGTTCACCCACATTTTTAGAACTTTCAAGCCAAAAAGGTGAACTTTCTGTCTAAAAATTGAATTTTCAATCAGAAAATATGGATTTTCAGCAAAAAAATTAATTTTCCATCGAAAAGATAAACCTTCATTTTAAAAAACAACCAATGTTCACAAAGTAGTTCAACTTTCACCGACGCAGTTGAATTTTTCGATTGAAATTAAAAAAAAATTTTAATTTTTGCAACAAAATAGTTAAACTTTCAACCGAAGAGATGAATTTTCTACTGAAAATATGAATCTCCCACAATAAAAAGGATTTCTTAGCAAAGTGGTTAAAACCAAATTTTTCATCATAATAGTTGCATCCTGAAGCAAGAAATATTAATTTTCAACCAAACAGTTGCATTTTTATCCAAGAAATATAACATTTATACTGAAAAAGATGAATTTTTGAAATCAATAGGACATCATTTTCAAAAAAAAGTTGAATATTTAACCAAAAAAGATTTTCGCTGACTTTTCAATACCAATATATAATTTCAACCAACAAGTGAATTTTGCACAAAATAGTTGACTATTTAACAAAACAATTACATTTTCGACAAAAAGGTTGACTTTCCAACCAAATTGTTCAATCCTAAACTAAATAGTTTCATTTTCATCCAAGGAAAATGAATGTTCTACTAAAGCAGATGAATTTTTGAATCAGTAAGACAAATTTTCAAGAAATAGTTGAATTTTCATCCAAAAAAGATTACAGTGGACTTTTTAACTCCAGAACATGAATTTCAAACAAAAAGTAAATTTTGTACGAAATAGTTGACTTTTCCACGAAACAGTTGCATTTTCAACCAAAAAGGATGACCTTTCAACAAAATTGTTGAATTTTCAAATAATTAATAAAATTCCCTGAGTTTAAAAAAAAATGTAGTTGGCCAGATTCGTTTTTCACTTACCAGGTGTTTTTGGCGAGTAAAGTTGAATTATTAAATTTCTATACAATTATACGGAGAGTTATTTGTTTCATTAGCCACTTTCCAAAAGTTACGTAATTAATATTTTTCGAGAAAAATGTCATCAATGAATTTCCAGATTTTATTTACAAAAACGTTTCAAAACTTGCGATCTTAGTGTCCAAAAAAGTTTTAAAGAATGAATTTTCATCATTGAAAAATATTTAAGACCACCACTAGGATGCGTTGTTTTTTTTGGGGCTTTGGAAAAGGGGTCGGCATGAGTAGTGGGAGGGGGCATTTTATGGGGACCCACAAGTCCTCCCACTACTGATGCCGACTCCTTTTCCAGCGCGCGAAAAAAAAATTTTGATTTATTTTTGTTATTTTTCTCGACAAATATTGATTATACAAGAAAAGAATAAATAGAACAAATATGTGCTTCGACGAGATATACAGCTTTTATAAACAACCTTTTTTCCAAAGTCAATAATTCACGAGAATTTGAAAAAAAATAATTTGAAAAAAAGTCTAAATTAATAATAACTTCACTTATATTGATCTGCGTCAAAAATCCTTATAGTGCACTCAAAGAGGGTATAAAAGGATTCCTGAAGAAAAAATTGTACAGAGATTTGATATGAATTTAACTTTACACGCTAAAGAAAACTGGTGAGTGAGAGAAGGAGCCTAGCCAACAATAATTTTTCAAAAAGTCAGGGATAAAGTCAGGGATTTAGAAAAAAATTATGTAAAAGTCAGGAAATTTATGTAACTTTAAATAACTGTCAAGCAGATTAAATTTGAAAATTTCAAATTTTCATTTGAAATTGTTTTATTCCGCTTATAAAAGATTCTAGGTTCAAAATGTTACAAACAAAATTTTGGTCTTTGAATATTCATGGTTAGGGAAAATGAAAAATTTGTCAGGGAAAAATTAGAGAATTTTTAAAATTAAGTTTTGCGGTAACCCTGATATAACTTTCTTGTTAGTAATTTATTTGCTTTGTATTTACATTTGTTTCTTTGCAGTTTCTTCCTCTTGAAAATGTACCTTTTGAAAAGATTCATAATTTGATGTTTAAAAATCAATAAAAATGTTTTTTTTGATAAAAATCCAACTATTTTTTTTAAATCGTCTTTTTGCTTTAAAAATTCGTATGCTTTAGTAGAAATTTCATCTTTCTTGGATAAGAATGCAACTGTTTGGTTGAAAATTCAATAATTTTGTTTGAAAGTCATCCTTCTTGATCGAAATTTCAACTGTTTTGTTGAAAAATCATCTGAAATCTTTTTTGGATGAAAATTCGACTATTTTTTTTAATTAATCTTTTTCATTGGAAAATTCACCTGACTGAGTAGAACATTCATATTTCTTGGATAAGAATGCAACTGTTTGATTGAAAATTCAATAAAGTTGAAAAGTCATCCTTTTTGGTCCAAAAATCTACTGTTTTATTGAAAATTCAACTATTTCGTAGAAAATTTACCTTTTGAGTAAAATTCACATTTTGTGTTCAAAAATCAACTGAAATCTTTTTTTGATGAAAATTCAACTATATTTTTCAATATTTGTCTTTCTGATTTAAAAAATCATCTGTTTTAGTACAAGGTTAATCTTTCTTGGATGAAAATTCAACTGTTTAATTGGAAATTAAATAATTTTCTTAAAAAGTCATACTTTGTATATCAAAATTCAACTGTTATTATTGAAAATTCGTCTTTTTGTTGAAGATTCATATTCTTAGTTGAAAATTCATCTCTTTAGTTTAAGTTTGACTATTTAGTTGAAAATTGATCTTTTCCAATTATTAATAATTTAACTGCGTGGGTAAAACTTGAACTATTCTGTTGAAGATTTTTTGTTAATGAAGCACAAAAACTTCTTCTTTTTCAATTTGAGTGAACTTTTTTTCTTTTATTACCGAAAAATCTTCATTTGTTGAAAATTCGTCTTATTGATTTTAAAATTTTTTTTTTTTTTAATTTCATGCTTCTTGGTCGAAATATCAACCATTACACTTTTTTGTTGCGAATTTATCTTTTAAGGTTAAAAATTCAACTATTTCGTTGAAAATTTTATTTGTTATGTGGAGAATTTAATTATTTTGTGAAAAACTCAAGTATTTTCTTAAGAAGACGTCTTTTATCGTACAAAAGTCACTTCTTTTGTTTAAAATAAATGAATTCGAAAATGTTTAATTCGTATCTGAATGTTAATGGTATTTGAATATTAATGGTCGAAGAAAAAACATTGGTCGAGGAAAAATCATAGAATTTTTAAAATGAAGTTTCACTCTGCAAAACATGTATTTATCTTGGGGTGATCGCTAGAGAGATTGATCAGCAACTTGGGTCGGAGCAATGTTGCGGAACGAACCTGTTATTCAAATAAGTAAAACCGGAAATCTATGTCAATCTAAAAATCTATACCCCCTCCACCACATTACTCCCTTCTTGACCGAATGAGTCACACACACCTCGAAAGGGAAATAAATGGCTTAATGGTATAATAATAATAGAAAAGTACGGTCCCGAACTTGTAACGAGTTACTTCCGAACAGTGGACTTTTTGATCCAAAAGTATGGTCTGAAATAATGTTATTGGTCATGGAGGATCTTAAAGGTGGAAATCTCAGCTCGGCATTTAATAAGTAGTGGGCTTGCTCTCCTGCATCGTGTAAAAGGAAGCAACAAGCTGCAAGCAAGTCGTTTCCTCGTTAACTTTAATCCGCAGTTAATTTAACTTAACGTCGCTATAATGCCGTGATGTACTGTTGTGAGCCAGCATCGCCATCCTATATACTTACCTACATCGGCTGCACATGTGCCCACACTGTTGAGTACTTAAGTATGTATGCTATCGTGTAAATATGGCTTTTACGTAATTTAACTGTCGAACGTTTACACGGATTTAAGTTGCTGTGCTGAAAGCCCCACTTTAAAAATAATATTCGATATCAATTTAATTACAATAAGGACCTTCAATAAAAGACGTTACCAATTTGAACAACTATTCCAAATTTGGCCGAAAATTCTTATTCGTAATTGAATACTGATCTTTTCTCGTTGAGAATTCGTCTTTTTTGGTCGAAAATTCATCCTTTTTCATTAAAAATTGCACGTTTTGAGTCTAAATTAACCTGGTTGAGTCAGAATTCAACAATTTAGTAAGGAATTAACTTTTTTCTTCAATGATATTTTTATTGTTGAAAATTCAGCTACTTGATTAAAACTTAAGTTAGTTTGTTGAAAATTTATATTTTTTCAAGATTCACCTCCTCGGTTGAAAATTTCACTATTCCATAAAAAAAATGGATCTTCCGGGTTGAAAAATCATCTTCTGGTTTGAAATTTTTTGTTCAAAATTCACTTTCTTTAAATCCATAATTTTAGTTGAAAGTTCATTCCTTTTGTTGAGAATGTAACTATTTTCTTGAATGTGGATTCTTATTTTTTATTAATGATAACAAACCCTTATAGCTTCGGTTGGGTGTCCGTCCGTCCATCGTATGACTCAATATGGACAAAGGGCCCAAAATTGACATTGAGCCCAAAATTGACACAGGCCCCAAAATTGAAATACGACCTAAAATTGACATAGGGCCCAAAATTAATATAAGATCAATAATAGATATAGGGCCCAAAATTGACACAGAGCTCAAAGTAGACGCAGGGCCCAAAATTGCTACCGGGCCCAAAATCAGTGCATGACCCAAATTTGATATACGGCCCAAATGTGGTTTGGGGACCAAAATTGAAATAGGGCCCAATTTTGGTATAGGGCCAAACAATTAATATAAGGCCAAAAATTAACATAGTGTACAAAATTGACATAGGGCCAAAACTATAAGCACCTAAAGCTACGAAACCCTTACCTGTAAGTGCTCCGCGCCTACTTTGTCTAGTTTTTTAAATTAAAAATATATCTGTTTAGATCTAAATTTCTCTGGATTGGTTCAGGATAAACCAATTTGATAGAAAATTAATCTGTTAGTTTGAAAACTAACATTTTTGTTTAAAATTGTATTATTTTTATTAAAATGAACCTTTTTGGTAGAAAAATCACTTTTTTCAGGAAATCATATATTTTGTCGAAAATTCAACTGTGTCGTAGATCATTCGCTCTTTTGGCTCCGAAATTCGATAATTTCATCCAAAATCAATGTATTTAGTTGAAAATTTGACTATCTGGTTCATTTTCTTTTTTTTAAAGTTGTTAATTTAAATTCTTGGTTGAAAGTCGAACTAGTCTGATAAAAGTTCATATTTTCTCAAGAATTACGTCTTTGGCTTGAAATTTATCTTTTTTTGTAAACTTAGTTTTTTTAAAAGAAAAATCATTTTTTTATGTGTATATTCCACTATTTCATTTTTGGTTAGAAAGTTATCCTTTATAAGTTGAAAAATCAACTATTCGGTAGAATATGCATATATTTTGTGGAAAATTCGTCTTTTTAGTAGAAAAATAATTCTTGTTTTTTTTTTTAAGATTAAATATATATTTCGACTTAAAATAATACGAATTTAGAATGTTTTATATCGCATTCAATATGGTATTTACATTAATTTCTTTAAAAGAATTGGTTTCTCCACTAATACTCGTAAAAAATCACCCTCTCTCCTATGATTTGATAGAATTTTAGGCTATGTTACTTTTCGGGGTGGGGTGTGGGGTAAGACAAGAACTACTACATTTTTTAAAAGTTTTTGGACATTTTTTCTCATTTCTAAAACGTTTCAGAGACGTCTAAATAACTTTTTAAATGATACGAATTCTTTCGAAAATTTCGAAAAAATTCTCCATAATTCTGCAAAAAATGTCTTTAAATCTTCCAGGTTCTTTTCTGGTTATTTCAGAAATCTTTTTAGATTTTAAAAAATCTTTATAAATATTCTGTTGAAATAAATATCGTGAAATAATAATATCAGAAAAAGTTTTTCGAGAAATCTCGAAAAAAAATTGATTTCTCAAACCTTTCAAGATTGTTAAGAAGCTTCTTAATTTTTGGTTCGAAATCTTCAAAAACTACATTTTGTCCTGAATGCATTTATTTTTGTATCCTTACACATCTTTCAAACATATCTTGAACTTATTTGAATTTTTTATAAAATTTTATGATCTCACAAAACGAAAATGTTTGCTTTGAAATCTTTTGCATTCTTTTCGGAAATTTTAGGATATCATTCGAAATCGTTTAAAATGTTTTTATATATTTTCGTTGAATCAATTTTCAAACAAAAAATTAATTTAATTTTTGCTTGGAACCTTAGGATCATTTCATTTTTTGATACATTTTTGATACAATAATTTTTTAATTTTAAATGAAATTTTATTTGAAATTGAGTGGAAATTTTAAGCTAGTAATGATTTTTTTCAACCTTTCAGAATTGATATTTCTTGAAATTATTATCATTCGATGAAAAAATATGATATCCTATTTCTAGCCAAAAATGTCTGTAATGCTGTGATATCGGGAACTTCAGTTTTTATTTTCACGAAACAGGACAAATCTTCTGGTTCAAACCCTTTTTATTCTGATGCAGCATCCCCATATTTCGGAACCAATTCAATATTTTTGCAGAAAGTGGAAAATTCGATTTTTAATCACTATCCAAAGCCGATTATAGAAACCCATGAAATTTTAATTCTGAACTTCTCTGTTGATTTTGTCAGAATTGGCTAACTTTTTTTACATTAAACTTATAGCGCGTATTCAAATACTTAATATCTGAGAAGCATGTTTTTATTTTTATTTGAACTGAAAATTATTTTTTTATCGCAATCCGCAGCTAAGCTTACTCGAATTTTAGGTTCATACCACTTTGAGATTGTCAACTTCCACATCCATTTTCTCTAGCCTGGATAACTTTGTTTGAACAAAATATTCGAGCCTCGATTCAGCAATACTTTAGCTTGGAAGTAAACTCTTGTTTTATCTTCAAATAGTGAATTTTGTTTCACAGAATGCTTTTTCGCTCTCCTGAAAAATACAAAAAAGTCAACAATATCATAGCGACACTTACCACGAATTAAAACTGGCTCGGCTGCGGATTGCGATAAAAATGTAAAATCGTCAATTTAAATAGAAATAAAAACTTACTGCCGGAATACTCAGTTTCTGAATTCGGGCGAAAAAGATTTTATCTCAACAAGTTAGCCGATTCAGGGTAAATTTTCTAAGAATTTTGAGGTTACAATACCGCAGGTTGTAGAAGTCAGCTTTTGGTAGAAATTACAAATCGAAAACACCAAAAAATTGTTCTGCTCCGATAAAAATAAGGTTTAGTGTACAGAACTCATTTAATATGTTTTTTTTTTAGTCACACATTCCAGATATTGTATAATGAATTACAATTCAAAAAGGCCGAACCAAAATTTCAACCCGGATTTGAAAAAAAATTTGATACAGCATTTAGAATCTGTGGCTCGAAAATTCATCAAAAATAAGTTCCATCCAATTGCATAATTTTTGTATATCCTGGTTGCAAGTTTGAATTTTGAATTTCTTCTGATATTTGGAATTTGTAACTCAGAATACTCTTAAAAAATGATTTCCGTGTAAATCAAGTATTTTTCAGGAACTTTTTGTCGTCATAAAGATTCCCCTATTTTGAATTACCTTTCCTTGAAAATTTAACTGTTTAGTAGGAACTTTACTTTTTGTTTAAAATTCATGTATTGGTATTGGAAATTCAACTGAAATTTTTTTCAAATGAAAATTCAACTATTCTTTCAAGAATATGTCTTTTTATTCCAAAAATTCATCTGTTTTAGTAGACATTTTGTCTTTCTTGTATAAAAATGCAACTGTTTGGTTGAAACTTTCAAAAATATTGTTAAGTCATCCTTTTTGGTTTCAGAATTCAACCGCTTTTTTGAAAATTCAACTATTTCATATAAAATTCGCTTGTTCTTGAAAATTTAACTGTTTCGTAGAAAATTTACTTTTTATTCAAAATTCATGTATTGGTATGTTGAAAATTCAACTGAAATCTTTTTTAGATGAAAATGTAACTATTCTTTTGAAAATTTGTCTTTTTGTTTTAAAAATTCATCTTTTTGAGTAGACGTTTCATTTTTCTTGTATAAAAATGCAACCAAATGCATTTAGTTGAAAATTTAACCATTTTTTTTAAAGTCATCCTTTTTGTTCGAAAATACAACTGTTTAGTTGAAGATTCATATTTTCTGGTTGAAAATTCATTTTTCGCACAGCAAATTTGTCTTTTGGCTTGAAGGTTAATGAAAGTTAATGAAATTTCATCTTTTTTGGTTGAAATATCAGCTAGTACACTTTTTGGTAGCGAATTCATTTTCTTAGGTTGAAAAATTCAATTATTTTGTCAAAAATTTAATTATTTTGTTGAAAATTCAAGTATTTTGTTAAAAAGTAATTTTTGATGGTAAAAAGTTATTTTTTTTTCGTTCAAGATGAATGAATAAATTCGAAAATTTCTAATTTATATATAAAATATCGTTTTATTCCATTCAAAAAAGATCCTATGTTAATAATATCACAAGATTAAAATGCTGGTATTCGAATGTTAATGGTCAGGGAAAATGAAAAATTGGTCAAGGGAGAATCGCGGAATTTGGAAAATGAAGTTTTCTTCCTACTGTCAAATTAACAGTTGGACAATCTGAATGAATTTTTTTTTCCTGTGATAAAGAAAAAAGTAAAGGTGAGTAGAAAAATCCTTGGGGGGGGGGGATTGATGGTTTCGCCACCCTGTGGAGCCGTGCCTGCATTGTGCCCACTTAAAAAGTCAAAGATACTATTTTTTTGTTTGAAAATTTGGAATCTCATAAAACTTCCGACTGAGCAGAACGTTCAGGTTCAAGCGACGGAACTGAGATCGTATCTATAATAACGAAGCAGCAAAGCGTAATGAAGTTCATTTAGATGGAACCGGATAAGAACCTGCTAAGGTGGAGGGTGATTCTACTTGCGTTGTGAACTTGAGAATCGGGTTTACATTTCTAATGGCATTACGATATCCTTGCAGTATCTGTCATCGCCAAGCAATTGCAATTGCAATTTTAATTGCAATTTTAAATCCAACTTTCTCCTTCGTATATTTGTGAACAGCGATTACAATCGGCCAAAATTAAAAAGCGTGTAATTTAAATTGCAACGATAATTACTTCATTAAACACATTAAAAAAAAATGTTTATTAAATTTGTATTTACGAATATTTTTATGTATGGATAATTTCAACTGATTAAGTAGTAGAGATCTATTATAGCCAGACACGAACCTTAAAAAAGCCTAAAATCTATGTGGAAATTCATGTGGGAATTTTTAATCCATATTGAATTCTACCTAGAACTGCATAATCCACTTGGAACTTTGAAACTAATATAAAAGTGGATTCAAATCCTGAATCTACCATCTTCAATGCATCTATGATTCTAAATATAGAAATACACATAGAAATTTTACAATTTTCACACTGAACAAAATAGTTTGGACAACTAATAAAGTAGCAGGGCCAGCTACTTTAGTTTGTAATTGATGCCGCTGCTATTTAACTTGTTGTCGCGACAGCTTTCGATGGTAGATACTATTTTCAGGTAATTGTACTTACTACTTCAAGTAGTGAGCTTGACTAATTTAATTAGTAAGTCTTACTATTGAATTAATTAGTCTTACAAATAAACTAGTCCACGCAGAAAAAAGAACCTTATATTTTAATGAAACCCAAGTCAAATCTACTGATCTTCCAAGTACGTTTATGGACAACACGACAGTTCAGTAAATTTTACAATTATAGGCAACTAAATATGACTTTCATTGATGGTTACCAGTACCGCTACTCAAGTGTTGCTGACTTGCGGATCAGTAGATTTTACCGATCCAGTCGCTATTCTGCACTGTTCTTTGATGCTGCAATTACGAATTATGTCACTTTAACGCATAATATGAATATATCTATCTTATGTTAAGGGTACAGACTATAGTTTGGACGGCTCTATGAATTGTAAAAAAATATTGGTAAAAAATAATTAATAAATAAGCAAACGGTTAATTATGAGATATATTTTCGGATATACTTATCTCCGATAAACTGTCAACTGTACGCGACCTGTGAATAAGATTTGCCATCCAAAATTGTGTTATTTATTATAAAGACCCTTTATTGCTGAGTGAGCATATAGAGTAATGTGACGACTGTCACAGAAATGTCAAAAATAAATGTTTTTTAGGTGACGCAATCCATCCATTGCCGATGGCGTCATGAATTCATCCGGTGGTCCGCGCGGATAGGTTGCGTTATTACGACTTTGAGGACGAGCTAAACAAGCTATTCGGATCGGTAGCATGTACCGATCCTTGTGTAATGTTCACTGCACCACTATTGTAATCTCGGTTCAGTGGATTTTACATATCTTACCGTATTTCATACCAGGGAATAGAGGTTCATTTTACTAAAGGATTGCTGTTAAATTCACCCTAATTTCACTGTTACATTCACGAAATGCTAAGTACTTTTGACATTTTGACCCCTTCATTAAGAGCAGTTTTTACTGTTACGGTTACAAGAAACACTTTACATTTCTTGATCAGTAAATATTACATTTCTTTTTTCTGCGTGTCGATCTCATTACTTAAAGTAGTAATCTTGACTATTACAATTAGTAAGTTTTACTATTTAAAATAGTAGTCCTTACTGTTGAAACTAGAAAGTTTTATCATTAAAATTACTGGTTTGTAGACTACTGCTTAGGTGGTACTTCCTAGTATTGAAATTATAGTAGATTTTACTATAAAATCTCATCAGTGGAAACTAGGGTGGTCCGAAAATGCATTGGACATTTTTTTCTCGAATTTTCATGCATACGCCTGGAAATTTGTTCAAATCCACACAAAAAATAAATCCATTTTCTTTGTTTGAGAAAACTTATATTTACAGGTGGCTCAAGCCCTATGAAGTTTAACACGTATTTCCCATAAGAAAAAAATACGTTTTTTGTACATCTTATTCCGAATCTTCAATATTAGATGTATCGAGTTGAAACTCAACATTTATGTTAAACATTAGCCAAAATCAATTAAATAAAATCAGTGAGAAAATGGGTTTTAATAGTTTTTGACGCTAATTATGATTTTGTTGTGTTTTTTTTTTGTAATGCAAATTGTTTCTCATACATAAAACACTTCTTAATGCTGCTAATTAGATGTTCGCATAAATTTTTCAAACAATTGAGCATTGTTTTTAGCAATTTTCTCTCAGAATAGAGATAGAACGTCGCAGTTTTCTAACAATTTTCCACTTTTTGTCCAATTTTCAATTACAGTATGATAATAGATGATTAATGTTCACGGTGTACCTCGACTGACTTCAACCCAATAGGGCTTGCATATGCTGATTTTTTCTGAATATACTTCTGGGATGCCCCACGATCATTTTGAGCCCTGAAAGAAATAAATCGCTTTGGCCCTTTTTGAGAAAACTCTTTTTTTAATTTTTTTGAAAAGGTTAATCAACATATTTCAATGAAAACAAGTTGAACGTGGAATTTCATTGGCTCAAAGCATTCAGTTTGACATAAAAAAAAGAGCTACAGGTGCTAAACATCTTACAAGAACTGAAACCCTTAAATATTTTCGAAACATTGTGAAAAAAGTGGAACAAATCAGTGTTTTGGAAACTGCCCTAGCTCTAATAGAACCAAAATTATGGCCTTTTGAATATGACCCTTTCTTATGGAATTTTGTTTAACATCAATTTTATAAATAAAATTTCTCGTTTTTCAAAAGAACTCATTTCCTCAGCGTTTTAGGCGAGAGTTGCTAGTGAGTTATTCAAAAAAAACTTAATTTTGAGTAAATCTAAAAAAAACAAAGCTCTAGCTCTAATAGAATCAAAATTATAACCTTCTGAAAATGGCCCTTTTTTATCAAATTTTGTTCAACATCAATTTTTTAAATAAAATTTATCGTTTTCCAAAAGAACCGTTCTCTGAGAATTTCAGGAGAAAGTTACTACCAGATAAGTTAAGGAGGACCTAATTTTCAGCAATTTATTAAAAATAATGCTTCAGCTCTAATCGCATCAAAATTATGGCCTCCTGAAAATTACGCTTTTCATGGAATTTTGTTGACATTTTTTTTTAATCTTTCGTTTCTTGAGGATGAGACATGCAAAAATGTTTTCATCATATTGTGTATATTGTGCTTAAATCAAATAAAAACTTAATTGATTCAATCATTTCATTATTTCATTACAAAAGGACTATATTCAGAAGGCCATAATTTCGATGCGATTAGAGCTAGAGCTTTATTTTTTTTTTAGATTTGCTAAAAATTCGGTCCTCCTTAACCTATCTAGTGGCAACTTCCTCTCGAATTGCTCGGGAAATGAGTTCTTTTGAGAAATACAAAAACTATAAATAAATTATACAATATAAATGAATAAAGCAGAAATTTGATATGAATTTAACTTAACGCGCCAAAGAAACTTGGCGAGTGAGAAACGAACCTAGCCAACAACAGTGTTTAAAAATATCAGGGAATTTCTATAACTTTAAATAACTGTCAAGCAGAATAAATTTGAAAATTTTCAATTTTAATTTGAAATTGTTTTATTCCGTTCATGAAAGATTCTAGGTTGAAAGCGTTACAAGCTTAAGAAAATTAATGGCCAGGGAAAACGAAAAATTGGTGAGGGAAAAATTAGGGAATTTTGAAAATGAAGTTTTGCGGTAACTCTGACATAATCTTCAGTTAGTCATTTATTTTCCTTCTATTTATATTTATATTTCGTTTTTTTTGCAGTTGCTTCCTCCTGAAGAATATCTTTTCAGTTATACATTTTATTATTCGTTTGAAAATTCAACTATTTTTTGAACATTTGTCTTTTCAATTTTTCAATTTATCTGTTTCAGTAGAAGTTGCAACTTTCTTAGATAAAAATGCAACTGTTTGGTTGGAAAATCCTATATTAATTTTGGCCCTTTTACCAAATTTGAACCCCACACCAATTTTGGGTCCTGTGTCAAATTTGGGCCCTATGTTTAGTTTTGACCTTATATTGGTTTTGGGCTCTCTATCAATTGTGGGCCCTTAGTTAAATTTGGTCCTATGTCTATTTTGGGCCTCATATTAGCGTTGGCTTATACCGATTTTGGGCCCCGCATCGAATTTGGGCCCTATATCAAATTCGGAACCCATGTCAATTTTGGGTGCTATATTAATTTTGGGCCATATACCAATTTTTGGCCTCATCTATTTTGATCCTTATATTGTATCAGGGCCTATCTCAATTTTGGACTCTAAGTCGAATTAAGGCCCTATGTCTATTTTGGACCTTATATTATTTTAGGCCCTATATCAAATTTGAGCCCCATTTCAAATTTGGGCGCTATATTAATTTCAGGCCCTATACCAATTTTGGGCCCTATATCTATTTTGGGCCTCATATTGTTTTCGGGGCCTATCTCAATTTTGGACCCTAAGTCGACTTAAGGCCCTATTTCTATTTTGGATCTTATATTATTTTAGGCCCTCTATTAATTTTGGGCCCTCAGTCAAGTTTGAGCTCTATGTTAAATTTGGTGTCTATATCAGTTTTGGGTCCTATGTCGAGTTTGAGTCCTATGTCAGTTTCATGGAAAATTTGATTGTTCCTTAAAATTCATATTTTAGTGTTAAAAAGTCAACTGAAATCTTTTTTGGATGAAAATTCAACTATTTTTTTAAGATTTGTATTTTGATTTAACCCTCAGTTACCCCACGTATTTTAGTATACGTTGTTACCCCAGGGGGGTCAAAAAGCCCCGGCCCGTCTTCTCAGGTTTGTATCTCAGCGACAAATCGGTTAATTAGAGTCAATTTTTTTTCACTGAAAAGGTTTTTTTGTGCTCTAAAAGGCTATGCTAATTAAATATTTCTAAAATGAAAATTGAGAAATCTATATCAGAATTAACAAAGAAAAATTTGATTACAAAATCTGAAATATTTTTTTTCCCTCAAATGATGTAATTCTCAGTCAAATGAAGATAAAAGTGTTTATATATAGTGATTTTTAAAGCTCGAAAGTCACACTTTTAGGTGATATAGGTGAAATAATGATCGGTTTCAAAAAGCATAATTATTTCATCATGTGAAAATTGCGAAAAATTGCAAAACGTATAAAAATATTACCTGACACAAAATCATGCAGTATGTATATAATGGGGTGAAATTAAAAAAAAATCAAGGAAATGCATTAAAAAACGGTTAATTTATTGGATTTTCCGACATACAATTGTTATTTTATTGTGCGCAATATTGGCACAGTGTTGTTGTACGTCCATGGCACATGGCTCTCTTACAACGCAGACATTTTTACCATGCTTTTTGATATGTTCGCAGCACTTCGAGTACAAGAACGCGTCTCCATTTCCGTTTCTGAAAAATAAGAAAAATATTTCTCAAATGAAAATATTGGCGAAATCATATAATAATTTTTTCAAGAATATGAGAAAAATATTGATATTTTTTATTCAAATTCCTATAAAATAAGAAAAATATTAACTTTTAAATTTGAAAATTCAGTTGCGAAATCATATTATTATAATTTTGTTCACAAATATATAGTTCGTTTTACCTGTGATACACGAAAGGCCTTGCTTCACAACCAATCTCTGTCGTTGGATGTTTCCGGGGAGAAATTTCTATAAAATCAAGAAAACACAACATTTCAATATAAGTTTACTCTTGCGTCACACAAAACTTACTTTTATTTTGTTATTGGACACAAAACAAAAATTTAAATAAAGAATTTACTTACGTTTTGTATTTTTCTTCAGATCACTTTTTACAACGTTGTTACCCCAGGGGGGTCTAAAAGGCACAAATCGAACTTTCACACTGTCGCTTTCGGCGTAACCAACCGAACTGATGAGTCCGATCATGGGCTCAGCATGGACTAGGGCCTCTAAACTTTTTTCCCCCCCGGGTCCTGGCCAGCTCCCTTAGCCTATACAGAAATGGCACCGCTTTCAAAAAACCTCTGGGTCATTTTGACCCCCGTGGGGTAACTGAGAGTTAAAAATGTATCTGTTTCAGTAAAAATTTTATTTTTCTTAGATAAAAAAAGTCAACTATTTGGTTTGAAGATTCAACAATTTTGTTTAAAAGTAATCCATTTTGGTTATAATTTCTACTGTTTTGTTGATAATTCGTCTTTTTGGGTTGAAAATTCAAGTACCTTCGTAGGAAATTTAATTTTTGTTTAAAACTTATATTTTGATGTTGAAAGTCAAACTAAAATCTTTATTGGATGAAAATTCAAACTAAAATCATTATTCGATGAAAATTCAACTATTTTTTTTAAATTTGTCTTGGATGAAAACGCAAATGTTGATTTTATGTTTGGAAATTTAATCTTTGACAAAAAATTCGTCTTTTGGTTTAAAAGTTCAAAAATTTTTGGGAACTTTTTTTCTTTTATGACTGAAAAATCTTCATTGGATGAAAATTTCTGTTGGTTTCCAAATTAATTTTTAAAATGGAATTTCATCTTTCAGGGTTGAAATATCAACTATCACACGTTTCCATTGATAATTCATCTTTATATATATATAATACAGAAAATTTCCATTAGTTTCAAGTGTCATATATTATTATTTTTGGAAACCATAAATTACGTTCGGTAAGCCAGGGAGTTGGGGGGAGTAATATTTGGTTGCGATCAATTACAGAGGGGGGAGGGGTGGTCTTATAGACACTGAAAAAAATGGCTTAGTTGCCCTAATTTTTCCATCTAGAAATTATCTATCTAATTCATCTAGATAATTTTCAGATAACCAAATTTAGCTCAAGCAGCTAGATATTTAGGTAACACAGCTAGAAATTTATGTAACACAACTATATTTTCTTAGAAGACGAAATGTAGCTAAACGACCAGCTGGGACAGCTCAACCATTTTCTTCAGTGGAGGGCCTATAATCCGTTACGTAATTCAAGTACGGCCACTTACCGAACCTACGATTTGTTCTCTGTATGAGTAATTAGCCCCTCATGTGAAATTATTTGTGCACTAATTATAAAATTCGATGAAAGGCTAGAACAATTGTAAAATTCTTCGCTCTTCGTTATCCTCATTCATGGCATCAGTTAAGCATCGGATAGCTAATTTGATTAGAAGCAAGATTGATTTAGTTTCGTTAAAGACGGTCTGGAAGAAGAGCGGGCTTTTAAAGAGGATCCAGCCAGAGAATGCCAGAGGCGCTTTCCCGTGCTTCTCTCTCGGTAAGTCTAAGATCCAAGAATCCAGGGAATCCCCCTTCGTTAGGCCAGTTTGCCGCTCTTTCTTTCTTGGTGCGCGTCGTTAATGGCGCTTCTGATCTTGGCGGAATCACGTCCGTGAGGGAATAATCGAGCGCGATCGGTAATTAACGGTTCGTTATTTCTCGAAAATTAATGCCTGTCTGACTAGCCCCCCTCCCCCCTTACTTCCCATTGCTTTAGTCTTTTGCTCATTCTCCTTTGTGCGACTCTGAACTCTTTTCTCTTCCACATAGTGTACATAACCTATACGAAAGTCGCAAATTAAAAAACCATTTCTGAGTTTGAGACTGAAGAAACTTTCCAAATTAGGAAGCCCCTAGCTCCCCTCCTTTCTAAAAGCGATTTGAATTCACAATTCACAATTAGAATTAATTATAACTGAAACATCCATTATTCTAAATTTATAAGTGGACAGATTTCATATTTATAAGCCC
This sequence comes from Andricus quercusramuli, assembly GCA_932178445.1. Classification (NCBI taxonomy): domain Eukaryota; kingdom Metazoa; phylum Arthropoda; class Insecta; order Hymenoptera; family Cynipidae; genus Andricus; species Andricus quercusramuli. The sequence goes on along the minus strand of CAKNXH010064029.1, from coordinate 260,205 downwards.
GCTCTTATTTGAGGGCCCCTTATTTTTAACAAAGATGGTCATAAATCCATCTTCAGTTAAAATGCGCCCTTTCAGTTTAAACTTAAGATTATTTCTTTGTCTCATTTAATTTTGTATTTCACAGTACACTGAACTCCCGATCCTGAGCGTCCCTTGACAGCCTATACACTAGGACCGTCAGTGCTGTATCAGAAGTTGTTTACATCGCCCCTCTCTGGGTATTTACCACCGAGGAAGGCGCAGAATCGGGAGTTGAGTGTACCTACATTAGGGTAGTCCAAATTTCCATTCTTCGAATTTTCCTGCACATCGCATACACAAGAAGTCCAATATAAGGCTAGTTCCGGGGGTTGCTTCACACTGGCCGTGGCACTAAATCAGTCGTTGGAAAAGTAAACAGTCAGGCACGTATGAACCATTTATGTTGGATTTTTCTCCCGCATTTGTCGCTCCCGCTTACTGCTCTCCCGTACTGCGCGCTTTTATCGCTCCGCTACTGGTGGCGACGCATTTTTGACACTGCCCGTGTGCTCAGAAACTCTGTGGGCCAGCAGTTCTAGGAAGAACTGAATTAGTCGTCCTTATCATAGAACAAATTCAAGTAATGAAAAGCCGATCAGGTTTTCAACAACAAAGTAATTAAGTAGTTGAAATCTTCCTCTTCTATAATATTTCTCCACTGCTTTTCCTTCTTTCCCCTACTTCCGCTCTCCCTCGATGATTCCCCTCTTCCCGCTTGCCATCTCTACTATGCATCCTCTCACTGTCCCTTTCCTCCCACTTCTCTCACCTCTACTATACCTCACTCCCTCTAATGTCCCCTATCCACTCTCTTCCCCCCTTCAATAGTTCTTTCTCCCCATCCCTACTCACCCGCACTATATTATATGAGTACACCTACCCTCACATCCCTCCCTCTCTCACCATCATTATCTCTACTTCCCCTCCCCTCATTTACACGTGTTTTCCTTACCTCTAATTTCCTTCATATCCCTTACTTCCCTTTCCCTCACTAGTCATCCCCTGCTCATCCACCCTATCTTACTACCTCTCCCATCACTTTCCTCCTCTCTTCTCATCATCATTTTTATTTCCCTACCTTCATTTTTCCTCGTTTCCCCTACGTCTCATACTTCTTCTCTTCACTTTTCTCCTTAGTGCCGATACTTGCCCTTCCCTCATTTCCCATCGTGTTATTTCCATACTTATCCCACTTCTCTATCCTCATTTCCCCTGACTTCCTCACCAGGGAAAAAAGTACGAGGGATGGACGGACACCAGGCAGAAACTATAAGAGTTTCCGCCCGGGGCTACGATACCCTAACAAGTTCAAAGTTCGATCAGCAAATTACAGAAAATAAGAAATTCACAGTGTGAGAAAAATGCTTTTTTTCTGATCACCTATATAGTCCGGTCTGATCCAGGTTTGACGCTGACCAGCTGAATGCACTTATAGTGGAAAATTATTTCCCGTGTCATCAAAAAAATAAAGAGAGTCCAGCTAGCGGACGAGCAGCCTCCAACTAGTGGTTGACCATACGGTCTGTCCAAAGATTAGCCAAAAAAAAAACGTGTCCAGGTCCAGGGCAGACGGTTTGGTCTGGGTTGGACCAGTGCCAGAAGATTTTTCCACACGGGCCCGTCCATTTAACTTTGAAGAAACGTTTTGAGTTCGCAAGCCCACCTCCTTTTAAAAACCGCTCTATGAATGAAGGGATGTAGATGTAGAAAAATATAATTTCTGAGAAGAGCCTGCGTCTTTCACTGTACATCATTATGATAGAGAAAGCTCGCAAATCCCAGCGATTACAATAATATATTTCGCGAGAGTTCTTCACCGACGCGGAATAATTTTCGTGCACCAAATCCGATCGGGTTGCAGTCACGTGAAAAGGTTACGATGGTCGTTAGAAACAGCCCCACCAGTCGCATTATTATCCGACACCTACCCGTCCTAAACAGCTTTTAACGAGCGTTCTAACGAGAGCCCCGCCAACTTCCATTTTTAAGGGTAGGTGCGGTTTGGGCACCCGTATATAAAATAACATTTTGAACCATTTTAATTTTTCCAGTTTTAAAATTCAACTTCTGTTGGAAAACATTTTTGAACATTTTGAATTCTGAAAACATTTTCAGAAGATGGGCCTTCTAAATATAGGTGCTAATTGCGCTCTTTGATTTAGTAACTCGCCCGACGCTCCAAAATGCTATGAGTTAAATTATTGTATATATTTAATTTTATTCAACAAATTTTTCGTAAAATGGTTGGCTCCCGGGTTTCAATGAATGGAAATGTTCAAATTCGCAATTTTTTCTTCAATATAGACAATTAGTTTTGATATTAAAAAATGTGTTTGGTAGCCTATTAAGACGTTAATTATGTAGTCAAAATCTTCCTCTACAAAACTCGTCAACCCTACCTTCCCTCCCTTCTCATACTTCCCATCACCCCCCATAATTCCTCTCTCTCCACTAAGCCACCTTGCTATCACTTCCCTCACTTTTCCCTTCCCCTATTTATCCCTCCCCTACTTCCCCTCACTTTCCCTACCACTTCCTTTCCTAGTTCCACCTCCCCTACTCATCCGCATTATTTTACTTCTCCTCCCCACACTTTTCTCCCTCTTTTACCATCATGACCTCTACTTCGACTCCAATATTTTCCCCTTGTTTCCCTTACTTCCCATACTTCCCTTCTCCACATATCTCTTTATTTCCCATTCTTTCCCCTACTTCCCCACCCATTTTCCCTCAGTCCTCCTGCTGCCCTCTCCTCATTTTCCCTCACTTCCCCTTCCGGAATAAAATTACGAGAAACGGACGTACGGACACCCGACCGAAAAAATATGAGTTTAACACCCGAGCCTACAAGACCCTAAAAATTAATAATTGAAAAACAGTTATTAAATACCGGATTGGTTACATACTGCATATAATTTTTGATTTAAAGAAATAAAATGATTTAAAATATTGAAATATTTCAAAAAATGTTTAATAAAGCATAGAATTCTAAGGATTTTAAAATATAATTTTTATGTTTTTAAGGATTTCAAAATGTTGCCTAAGAAAATTGGTTCGCTACAATTCCAGGAAAAATTATGATTGATCCTTTATTTGAAAATAATAATTTTAAGAATATATTTTAAATGATTTCCTGAAATTTCGGAAAAGAGTGTAAAAGATTGTAAAGCAAAGGTCTCCAATTATGCAAGATTAAAAAATATTAGAAAAAATTCGAATAAGTTTAAATGGTATTTAGAAGTATTAAAAGGATACTAACATTATTTTCAACTTGAAAAGATTTCAACAAATTTAAAACAAGATGTAGATTTTCTAAGATTTAAAACAAAAAATTTAGAAGATTTTCAAGAATTTTTGAAGGTTTCAAAAGAATAAGAAATTTTTCCTATGAATTCTGTGGAAATGTTGAATGATTTTTCATTTTGCGAATTTTATTTGAAGAGAATATTTAAAAAGATTTCAAAACAATCCAAAATATTCCCATAATTGGAAGAAATTCAGAAATCTTTTTGAAAATTTCAGATAAGTAAAATCAAAATTTCATGAAAAAAACTCTTCTTTGAGCGGATAATTGAAATTTCGAAATAAAATATGAATATTCAACAAAAAAGTTAATTTTCAAATAAAATGATGAATCATCAATAAAAAAATGACTTTTTAGCAAAGTAGTTCAACTTTTAACAAAGTAGTTGACTTTTCAACCAAAAAAGCTAAATTCTTAACAGAAAATGTACCATACCAAACAGTTGCAATTTTAATAAAACCTTCGACATAATTGTTGCATTTTTCACCAAAAAAGATTTTTCAGTCAATAAAAAACGTTGAGGTAATTTTCTTAATTTTGCAAAACTTTCTCAAAATTTAAGGGAAAATTCGAGTAATTTTAAAAGATATGGAAAATTTTTAAACAAATTTAAGTAATTTAAGAAAAAAAGATTTCAGAAAACATTACAAAAGATTTCCAAGATCGTCATTAACGAATCTAGGAGATGTCGAAACAATTTTAGGAAATATTGGAATCAGTTTAAAAGACATTGAGGAATTCTGAAAGTTCTTAATAGATTGAAAATATTTTGAAACTGAAAGATTTTCGCAAATTTTAAAAATATTTCTAAATTTTCCCAAGCATTGAAAGTACCTAAATGTTTTTCAAACCGACTCAAATTTTTCCTTAACTTAGTGTTAAATCATGTAAAATGGAAAAAAATTTTAAATACTTCTTCGACATATCTGAAATCTTTGAAAAAAATTTAATTTTCTTGAGGAACTTAGGAAAATTATATTTTTATAATTCTAGAGCAAATAAACAAAGAATAAACTTAAAAAATAAATACATAGTTATTCGCAATTTTTCTTCCAATTAAAAATTATTTTTTCCTTCAAATTATAAATTGCCTAAATGTTTTTTTTTTTTATTGACTGAAAAATCTTTTTTGGTTGAATACACAACGATTAGGTTAACGATTTATCTTTTTGGTTCAAAAATTCATCTCTTTGGATGAACTCAACCCCGGAAGATTTAATATAAAATCCTTTTTTACTTTTGATATCGAATATTATATATTTTGTTAATATTTCATCTTTTTGATGAAAATTCAACTTCTAGATTGAAAGTTAAACTACTTAATTAAAAATTCACTTTTTTGTTGAAAATTCATCATTTTGGTTCAAAAATCATCTCTTTGAATACAAATGCAACCATTCTATTGAAAATTTGCCTTTTTTTGGCAGAAAATTAATCTTCTTGGTTAACATTTATTTGATTGGTTAAGGATTCAACTATTTTGTTGAAAATTCATTTTTTATGAATTAAAATGTTTTAGATTTTCAATAAATTTTCATTCAAAATTATTAATTGTTTAAATAATTGGGAAAAATCCTGAACGAAAAATATTACTCCCAACGTTCGTTAATTGCGTCACTGATTGCAGAAAAGAGTAACTTTTCTTGATTTACAGGGGCAAAAATTGTTTAAACAATTTAAAATTGTTTGAGAAAGTGGCTAAATATACTTATTAAATAATATATTACACTCAACATCCGTTAATTATGTCATTAATTTCAGAAAATAATAACATTTTACGATTTTAAGGAAAAATAATTTTTTAAACAAATGGAAACTGTTTAAATAATTGCCAAATATGTTGAACAAGAAGTACTTCTCTTGAAAGTCATCAACATTGCAATACTCATCACAAAAAAATATCGATTGAAACTCATTCAAGTTGAAAAAATTGCAAAAAATACCGTATTTAACATGAATTTGATAGAAAATTTTTTCCGGGCACAATAAACGACTTTCGAAAGGATCAAAATTAAAACTTAATGAGTGGAAATGACTCCTTGGAAATTCCTCAAGAGGTGACTACTTTAATTCACAAAATCTTTTTAACAAGTACGTCTTTTTCCATTTTTTTCGAAAACCGAGCTTTTTCCATTTAAAACCCCAGGCTGAACTTTGAAAAAAAAGAAAAAAAGATTACGGACTTTCTTTCTCTGGAAAACGAGCAAATTAGGGGGGGGGGGCGTTCGCTCTAATTTCTAATTATTCCGCCGGAGTGCCTCTAATTAGCGTGGGCACCTATACAACCAAATAGCTTCTCTTGTATCAGGAACAGGCACGAGCCTAGGTAAATAAGCTTCGTTTACCAACACTCGTGCAATGCATATATAGAAGCTTGCCGCATCGCACACGCGGTACAATAATTATTCTGGATTTTGCTTCGACAATTACGCAATGACCAGGTGGACCTGAGTTTGACGGCTCATCGAAATCAGCGTAATTGTCTGTTCAAGACAGAACAGAGCGACTTCATTCTAATTTCAGCACAGAAAATTCACTTTTTAAATTCAAATTAGGGGCCGTATTTAAATCACGTAACGGGTTATGCCGTAGGCCCTCTCTAAGGCCCCCCCCTTCCGCCCCTTCTGTAACGAACCGTGATCAAATATTTCCACCCCCTACCTTCTTAATGTACGTAATTTATGGTTTCCAGAAATAATAAGATATGGAACTTGAAACTAGTGGAAATTTTTGATATTAAAAACGCTTTGCAGGGAACTTCATTTACAAAATTGTATGATTTTTCCTAAACCAATCTTTTATTTTCCCTGACTATTAACATTCAAATACCAGCATCTTAATCTTGTAATATTTTTAATATAGGAAATTTTATCAACGGAATAAAACAATATTTCAGATCCAAATTTAAAATTCTCAAGTTATTTATTTATTATAAACAAAAAAAGACTTCGCTACGATGAGATATGACTTTTTAATAAAATACTTGAGTTTTCAACAAAATAATTGAAATTTCAACTCAAAAAGATGAATTCTCTACAAAAATGTGTATTAGCTGATATTTTAAAAAGATAAAATTTCATTTAAAAAAAATTAATTCTAAAACCTAAAATACGAATTTGTATTAGAAGTATTCGAATTTTAATTCAAAACGGATTTCAGTTTTACTTTTCAATATAAAAATGTGAATTTTAAACAAAAAGTAAATCTTCTACAAAGATATGTGAATTTTCATCCCAAAAAGACGAATTTTCAACAAAACAGTTGAATTTTAAACCAAGAACGATGAATTTTTAACAAAACTGTTGAATTTTCAACCAAACAGTTGCATTCTTATCCAAGAAAAATGAAATTTCTACTCAAATATAATAATTTTTTAATTGAAAAGACAATTTCTTTTTAAAATAGTTGAATGTTCAATCAAAAAATATTTCAGTTGACTCTTCTACACCAAAATATAATTTTTCACCAAAAATTAAATTTTCCAGAAAAAAGTTGAATCTTCAACAAAACAGTTGCATTTTCAACCAAAGAGTTATCAAAATTTTTGAATATTCAACCAAAAAGTTATATTTTGATCCAAGGAAGGTGAAATTTCTACTAAAACAGATGAATTTAAAACAAAAAGACAAATTTTCAAAAAATAGTTGAATTTTCAACCAAACAGGATGACTTTTTGACAACTTTTTAAAATTTTCTACCAAACAGATGTATTTCAATCCAAGAAACATAACATTTCTACTGAAACTAATGAATTTCCAAAACAAAGAGATAAATTTAAAAAAAAAATTTCAATTTCAAACAAAAATTAAATTTTCTAGGAAATAGCTTAATTATCAACACAACAGTTGGATTTTTATCCAAAAAGTCAATTTTTCACCGAATAGTAGAATTTTCTACAAATTAATAGAAGTTTCAACCAAAAAAAAAGATATTTTTTTCAACGAAACAGTTGAATTTTTAAGACAAAAAGACGAATTTTCTCAAAACAGTTGAACGTTCAAACGAAAAGTATGAATTTACAATCAAATAGTTCAATTTTCAACTGGAAACTATGAATTTTTATCAAGCATGGAATAGTTAAATTTGCAAATAAATTAATTGATGTTTAACAAGCAAAACGAATTTTCAACAAAATAGTTCAATTTCCAACCAAATAGATGGATTTTCAACTAAAAAAAATATGCCCGCTTCGCGGGCACATTCTCATTGCGCGCGGCTCGCTTCGCTCGCAAGTTTGAGCGCGCCTAGGGCGCGCGACTGTTGGTTCTCGCGCTTCGCGCTCGATAACGTATTTGCCTCGCGCTACGCGCTCGGTCTTTATATTTCCCACACATTTATACACAGACCTTTTGAAATTAAAGGTCAAAGCATGAACAACTGTAATTTCATCGTTGTGAATTCTCTTTTGTTGAAGCTCCTTCGGCTTTAACGAACACATTCTTATCACGTATCTCGTGCTTCGCACTCGATTTTGTCCAAAATGTGAGCTTTTCTACATTATGTTCAATACTATTATATCTAATGTGCATTATATTTATTTTTGTACCTCAATCTGGTACTATGAAGAGGGTTCTCAAAGCACCTACGGCCTTGACGATTACATTCTCATTGCGATACTCGCTGTTCGCGCTCAGCAGCTAGGCTATACAGAAGATTGCTTTTAAAAAATAAAACCATGTGAAAACTAGTGAAAATTCTGATTAAAATTTTTCAATCTACCAGAAAATTTATTTTTCTACTTTTTGAAAGTTTTCAACATTTTGAAAAGTATATAACTTTTCTAATTTCCATCGAAATCAAAAATTTCATTAAGATAATTCTCAATTCTTACACCGATCTGTAAGAAACTTTCACAAAAATTTCTGAAACTGCAAAAAAAATTTTTTTCAAATTTTGAAAATGTTCTAAAATTTTTAATTTTGGTTGGAAATATCTGGTTAACGAACTTAACCTTCATTTTGAAACCCTTAAAAAGTTTACCAAAGGCTGACTCGATTGGGCGAATCCTTCACAAGTTAGCGTGGCGACAACATTCAGGTAACCATACAGACATACAGACAGACATACAGACAGACAGACAGACATACAGACAGACATACAGACAGACAGACACCGACAAAATTTTATGATTTTCGGACTCTGGGAGTGCCGGAACATAAAGATCCGTTAAAAACCAGAGATCGAAAATTTGGACCAATACAATACAGTCTCATGAATGAGAATGTAAAAATGAATTCGACTATTAACCCAATAGTAAAAGTTATATTCAAGAAGATTCATTTTCTACCAGAAAATTTTAATTTACAACAAACTACATACATTTTTAACCAAACTCGTAAATTTTACACGAAAATCTATCATTTGCAACCAATGATGGAATAGTTCAATTTTCAGTTGAAGAAAATATTTTCAACAAAAAAATATAGAATTTCAAACAAAACAGTTAAATCTTCGACCAATTAAATGAATGTTCAACAATTAAGTTCAAACTTCCAACCAAGTAGTTGAATTATCAACCAAAAGAGATGAATTCTCAATGAAAACTTTACTAATCGAATTTTCATCTTAAACCGATCAATATGCAGCCAAAAATGGAGAAATTACATTTTTAGTTTCAAAAATTAATTTTCAACTAAAAAGAGGAATTTTCGACAAAATAGTTCAATCTTCAACGAAATACTCGAAGTAGTGTTTTTGATTGGAAAACGTGAGTTCTGAATAAAAAATATAATATGAAACTTTTCAATTCAAACAAATAATCTTCAACCGAAAAAGATAGGATTTTCAACAAAAAGTTGACATCTTTCATCAATAAAATGAATGTTTAACCACATAATTTTAACTATCGACCAAATAGTTGAATTTCCAACCAAAAGAGAAACATTCTGAATGAACAATTTTTGATTGTTGACAATTTTTGACAAAAAATAATAAATATTGAACAAAAATCAATTAGTTACATTTTTGTTGTGAAAAATTAATTTTCCACCAAAAAAGTAGTTGAATTTTAACCTAAAAAGATGAATTCTCAATGGAAAATTTAATAATTGAAATTTCAACTATAAACGATTCATTTTCAGCCGAAAATAGATTAGTTATATTCCTTGTTTGAAAAATTAATTTAAAAAAAAATGATTTCCAACAAAATAGTTCAATCTTCAACCAAGCAGTAGAATTTTGAACCAAAAGAAATATGTATTCTGAACCAAAAGTATAATAGTAGATTTTTCAATAAAAAAGGATTAACTTTCAATGTAAATAATTGAATTTTTTCATTAGGTGCTAATAAATCAGTTCGGGTGAAGGGGGAGAAAATAGGAACTTTCTTGAAAACAGGCAAATATCCATTCTGCGATAACCTCTCACCACCTACGTTCCAAATCATCATGAGACCTGTTATCCCCCCACGCCCCTTGGGATCCTTTTTAATTTCAGACCTCTTAAAATTCAGAGGGGCCTGATTCAAATTTTAGAAATGATTACAAAAACGATAAGAGTCAACAAAGCTATAAATGTATCCTTTTGAGAGTATCAAGAGAGAATGGATAGTTCGTGTTGAAGACGGTGGCTGTTGAGGGAAGGGGTGAAAGAGAGGGGGCACTTAGACGCGACCGCGTCCAAAACTTGGCCATTACGTCTTGGGTTGGCAGAGGATCTCATGCGAAACTTGGTGCTCTTGAGATATCCCCATATTCCCTCTCCTGAAATCGAGAAATTCCGAAGAACCTCAAACTTTTCTGCATGTGAATTCATCGACTTTATGAATTCACGACACTTGTCGATAAAAACGTTTAGACGTCATTTTCATCAAAAAGTATCCCTGGGCTCATTTATAATTCAATAAAAATATTGTTAAGTATTGTACGTCCACAAAAAAACTATAATAGGGGGTCTACTGATTGTAGGGGTTAGCAAATTTAATTATAATGAACTTCCACTTATTCCAAGTCTCACTTATTCCAAGTTGCTCTCGCTTGGAGATACCAAGTGGCGAAGCGCCTACACCTCCCACCACTTTTCCTGTACGGTCACGCATGCGTCAGTGGCTGACCAATTAAAAAGAGGCCCGAAGAGGGCAATATGCGAATGAAAATGCAAGAACGCACACATGCTAACAGCGTACAAATCGATACAAGGCAGGGGCAGCCAATGAACGTAGCATGATAAAATCACCTCACGACTAGTGGTGAAAATTAATTTTTCAAGGTGGGGGCCCCTGCAGAATTGGAATACCAGAATGTCCACGTTTCGCGGCCCTTGGAATAGATGAAAGTTCACTTTAATTAACTTGTCTACATTTTGGAAGGAAAGAAGGTTAATGATACGTTGTATTTTCAAATTTAATTAATTTAATGATAGAAATTGATTTCAATAAATCAAAATGGATGCGGAATAATATTTTAGGGGTTGAGCACCCCTTCGAGATCGGGTAAGTGGACCCCCGTGTCACCCCCTAATTGCTAACCATGAGCCACCACAGTCCTCACTCTCTCTTGTACTCCTTACTTCAAGTTGGGTACGCAGCCCCCACCGAGACACGGGAAATGCGTTATATCGTGGTTAAGGTACTAAGGGGTGGCCCCATAACAAGAGTTGTAGCAATTTTCTTCTACAAATTAAATTAAAATTAAAAGACCTCAAAAAAAATAGGTGTGTCACAAAAATCTCGCTTTTTCTCAGTGCCGATTGGGTAATATGAAAAACTCGAAGGAAAGAATGTTGCCAAATTTATACACATAATTAGGAATTTCAGTTTCAGTTGAAGGGCAGTGACAAAGAATGTCAAATTCATGTACATAATAATACTGATAAGAATATAAGATTTACTAATGTAATGTTTTATTGCAGATGCTTTAAAGAATTAAAGAATTATTATGAGAATTACAGAAGAAAAGATATGGGAAGTCCAAAGTGGATTTATGCCAGAAAGATCATGTACAGATCAAATATAGACAGATCACAGAGAAAAGTGTGAGGCACTTACAAGCAATACAAACAATATATGCAGGCTGTCAAGCGAGTGTAAGGGTTGATGGGAAACTATGTGACTGATTCGATATTATGAAAGGCGTGAGACAATGATGCATTTTTTTCTAATGGCTATTCATCATATTTATGGATAAGTGTTTCAGAATAGCCCTCTTCGGCGAAGAAGATGTAGCTCTCGAGACAGTGAAGGTACGTGGGTTAGCTTTCGCAGATGGAAAAATTGTTATGGCAGAATCAATCGAAGACTTGCAAAGAATGTTGAGTAAACTGAACACAAGCATGGAGAACATGGTCCTCAGAATTAAATGGTGTTTGAAGGGAAAGGTGAGAAAACAATATGCACCATTGTCCTAAATGATGAGAGATTGAAACAAGTTGATAAGTACGTATAACTGGGTAGCCTATTCACTAGCGACGGAAAGATATATGGGGAGTTAGATGGGCGAATATTGACGTGAATTTCCAACGCCAAATATGCAGGAAAACACTGATGGATAAAGTGAGAAACGAAATAATCCTCAAAGGATGTGGTGCAAAAGAGACAATAGTTGCCACATGCGAAAGAAATCATTTAAGATGGTTCGGAAAGGTTGAAACAATGAAAGATGAACATCTAACGAAACAAGGTTATGAAGGTAAAGTAAATGGCAGTATGCCCAGAGGCAGACCGCGGAAATTACGGTTATAATGTGTGAATGAGACCTTAATCCGAAGAGACATAAGAAGTCATAGAAACTCGTGAGCTTGTATGAAAAATGCATGGACGTGAAGGAAGCTAGCGAAGTATGCCAGGACAGAAAAGTGTGGCGACAGTTTATAAAAAAAGTGACAGTCGAGTGAATGACACCTGAAACAAAAAGACCTTCGATACTGATGGGCCCGAGGGTGGAACCTCACATGACGACCTTGTGAGGCTCTTCATTCGGGGTGATCGCTAGAGAGATTGATCAGCAACCTGGGTCGAAGCTGTGTTGTGGAAAAAAGTGTTATTTAAATAAATGACACGAGAATTCTAGATCAATCTAAAGAATCTACACCTCCTACCTCAAATTAGTCCTTTCCTCACCGAGTGAGTCACGCCTACCCCGAAAGGGAAATGGCTTAATGGTATAATAATAATAGTAACCAAAGCCAGACATATTCAGCGGAATTCAGATTTGTATTTGACAGGAGCAAAAGTAACCTAATTGTCAAAAATCAATCAAATGTTGTATTTTTATAAAAGGTAATAAATTACGATTTTTCAATATTTTATTGCATTATATAAATTGAAATAATTATTTTGAAAAACCAAAACTTACGCAAAAAGATAAAGGGTCTAGCCGGATAAGATAGTCAAATCTGCCTTGTAGGGAACCTCTATAACTAAATACATCCTCATATTCGGCATGTATAGAAACCCCTTTTCCTAGATTTTCAGACCCCTAGATCCCCATGGGGCAACATGGGACACCATAGAGTGCTGGCGAGTTTTTTTGCAATATCTCGGTCAATTTTTGAGCTGGGAAAAATAAAAAAAAAGCAAATTGTAGAGTTTTTCAAGCCCTATAAACCTATGAAGCCGAACAATTTTTTGGCGCGAAATTCAAATTTTTACAGCCGTTTGAAAACTTCAAAATTTTTTATATCGGAAACAAAGACCGACTCCTCGCTAAAAGAAAATTATGTTATGTATTTTTGGCTCAAAAATTCCTGTGATTTTTTTCAGATTTTTAAAAGTGGTGGAACGACCTCAAAAAAAATAAAAACCACTAAAAACCGCGTTTTTTGCCTCTAGCTCTTTCTACATAATTCCTACGATGAAACCAATCACACCATCGTATTCTACGTAAAAAAGTACAACGAAAACGTGTATTAATTTTTTTGAAAATAATTTTTGGCAGCCCTTCAAAAATTCAGCAAATAAAAACGATGAGCCCGGCTCACATGCAGTGCAGACATTCCAGATTTTTACATCTCCTAGTTGCAAGGGAAACCCAACGTAGTATACAATGGCACAATCAGTTTCATCATAAAAAGTATCCAGAAAGCGTCAGAAGCGAAAAACTCAGAAAAGTTCGGTTTTTGGACACTTAACGCTTTATAGAAAAATATTACGATGAATCCGATTGCGCCATCGAATTCTACTAGAAAAAATATATCAGGAATTATGTATTTCTTTTGCTGAATTAATTTCAATAGACCTTCGCAAATTGAGCAAGTAAGATCATTCGACCCGACTCACAGTGACAATAAATAAAACGATAAGCCTCCCGCTCAGTCACCTGGCCCTCAGGGGTGTATGGCTATTTGGGAGGGCTCTGTAACACAGTTCATACATTTAGATTTCGGCTCTAGTTCCTTCTAAACAGATCCTACGATGAAACCAACCACGCCATCGTATTTACACGTACAAAAATACATCAAAAACGTGTATTATTTTTTTGGAAATGAATTTTGGTAGACCTTGATGATTGATGATTTTTAACGTCATTTTTGCAATGAGGAAATCTAAATGTATAAACTGTGTTACAGAGCCCTCCCAAATAGCCATACACCCCTGAGGGCCAGGTGACTGAGCGGGAGGCTTATCGTTTTATTTATTGTCACTGTGAGTCGGGTCGAATGATCTTACTTGCTCAATTTGCGAAGGTCTATTAAAATTAATTCAGCAAAAGAAATACATAATTCCTGATATATTTTTTCTAGTAGAATTCGATAACGCAATCGGATTCATCGTAATATTTTGCTATAAAGCGTTAAGTGTCCAAAAACCGAACTTTTCTGTAGTTTTTCGCTTCTGACGCTTTCTGGATCATTTTTATGATGAAACTGATTCTAGTATTCTACGTTGGGTTCCCTTGCAATTGGAAGATGTGAAAATCTGCATGTGAGGAGGGCTCATCGTTTTTATTTGCTGAATTTTTGAAGGGCTGCCAAAAATTATTTTCAAAAAATTAATACACGTTTTCGTTGTATTTTTTTACGTAGAATACGATGGTGTGATTGCTTTCATCGTAGGAATTATGTAGAAAGAGCTAGAGGCAAAAAACGCGATTTTTAGTGGTTTTTATTTTTTTGAGGTCGTTCCACCACCTTTAAAAATCTGAAAAAAATCACAGGAATTTTTTAGCCAAAAATACATAACATAATTTTCTTTTAGCGAGGAGTCGGTCTTTGTTTCCGATATAAAAATTTTTCAAGTTTTCAAACGGCTATAAAAATTTGAATTTCGCGCCAAAAAATTGTTCGGCTTCATAGGTTTATAGGGCTTGAAAAATCCTACAATTTGCATTTTTTTTAATTTTCCTAGCTCAAAAATTGACCGAGATATTGCAAAAAAACTCGCCAGCACTCTATGGTGTCCCATGTTGCCCCCTGGGGATCTAGGGGTCTGAAAATCTAGGAAAAGGGGTTTCTATACATGCCGAATATGAGGATGTATTTAGTTATAGAGGTTCCCTACAAGGCAGATTTGACTATCTTATCCGGCTAGACCCTTTTGAACCAAGAGTAATTAATTTCCAACCAAAGAACGGGAATTTTCAACAAAATAGTTAGATTTTTGAGCAACTGCGTTTCTTCTTTCTTACTTAAAATTCAAATTCTTGAAAATTATTGAAAAATTGAAAAATATATTTTTCGAATAAATGTTGAAATTGCGATCGAGAAAATTACGTATGTTCCCACCCACTACGCATTATATGTATTTTTTTATGGTAAGGGGGACCCTATATTTTATAAGCGGGAAAAATGCGGGAATTATTGTCCCGCAATTTCTTCGGCAAAATTTAGTAGACACCCTACTCTACTATTCGAGTTGAACATTTCATCATTTTTAGTTGAAAATTCATATCTTTGGTTGAACATTAATTTTTTTACCTGAAAATTCAATTATTCCATTTTTGGTTGACAATTTATCTTTCTTAGATGAAAATTCGTCTTTTTTGGTAGAAATTAATCTTCTCGGTTAAAAATTCATCTTCTTGGTCCAAAATTCAATTATTCTAGTTGAGGATTCATCATTCTAATCAAAAATTCATAACTTGGTTAAAAAATGTAACTATTTTGTTTATTATTCGTTTTAAAAAAAAATTTTTTTCAAACTTCAAATGTAATTATTCCAATGAAATATTCCATCGTTTTATTAAAAAATGCATCACTTTGGTTAAAAATTAATGTTTTTACATGACAATTTCACTATTCAATTTTCATTCATTACTATTCTTTTTTAGTTCAAAATTCAACTCTTCGATTGAAAATTGATCTTTTTTAGTTGAAAATTCAACTATTTCGTCGGAAATTCATGTATTTTGTGTATAGTTCGTCTCTTCTGGTAGGAATTAATCTCCGTGGTAGAAAATTCATGTTTTTGTTTCAAAATTGAACTATTCTAGTCGAAGATTCATCAATTTAGTTTATTCTTCATAGTTTTTGTTTGAAATTCAACTATTCCAGTTGAAGATTCATCATTTAAATTTAAAATTAATCATTTTGGCGCGAAATCAATTTTTCAACTGAAAATTGACCCATTCCATTTTTGGTCGATAATTGGTCTTTTTTAGTTCAAAATTCTACTATTTGGTGTTATTTAGTTGAAAATTAAACTATTTCTTTAAAAATTCATTTATTTTGTTAAAAATCGCCTTTTTTAGTAGAAAATTAATTTTTGCGTTCAAAATTGATATTTTTTAGTTCAAAATTCAACTATTCGTTTGGAAATTTGTCTTTTCTAGCTGAAAAATTGAGTATTCCGTTGAAAATTCATTTATTTGGTTGAAAAATTACTGTTTTCGTAGATAATTAATCTTTTTGGTTGAAAATTCAACTATTCCAGTTGAAGATTGATCAATTTAGTTAAAAATTCATCTTTTCTGTTTGAAGTCCAACTATTCCAGTTAAAAATTCATCAGTGTGGTGGAAAATCAATTTTTTGGACTGAAAATTTGACTATTTCATTTTTTATTGGCAATTGATCTTTTTAAGTTTAAAATTCAACCATTTGGTTGAAAATTTTTCTGTTTTGGTTGAAAATTCAACTATTTTGTTGAAAGTTCATTTATTTTGCTTAAAATCGTCTTTTTTGGTGAACAGATTATTTTTGTAATGGAAATTCAATATTTCAGTTAAAGATTTATCATTTTAGTTGAAAATTGATCTTTTTGCCTAAAATGAAACAATTCCAGTTGGAGATTCAACATTTTAGTTGAAAATTCATCAGCTTGGCGGAAAATTATTTTTTCAACTGAAAATATGTTTGTTCGTATTTACATGTATATGTATGCCCCTATCGTAAGCGGGACCTTATATGTATAATATGGGAAAATGCGAAAATTGTCTGGGAATTTCGTGGGCAAAATTTAGTCGATGCCCTCATTTGACAATGCAGTGGGGCTTCCTTCAAATCAATAAAAATGAAATAAATTAAATGCTATAAATTAAATAGGACCGCTCGAAGAGTTCTTTTCAGAAAATCTGGACTTTTTTTATAATCTGATGGTGTTTTCGAACCTGAATCAGACTTTCTAATTTAGGAAGCTTTTGATTTTTTTTTGTGAGGGTTTATATTTTTTGGGCCCTTTTCAATACAACCAAGAATTTTACACGTATTATCATTTGAAGGGACTTTACATTCTACTTTAAATAAAAGCCTTTTATATATTTTTGAGATACACCAATAAAAACACAAACTTCAAATCGTATCAAATTTAAAGAAATCTCATCTTCAATAGTATACAATCCACATTGATTTGAAAGTAAATATGCTCTTTGAAAAATATAAAGGCCCCGTTTCAGAATTTGAAAACAATAATGGTTTTCAATTTTAGAAATAACCCCGAATTAGTGAGCCCCTGTAGATGAAAAATCGTCAGAGAACTGTTTTAAGCCTCTTCGCGTCTATTTAAAAGAAACTGAAAGCATCCACAACCAATATCTGGCAGAAAATGCATTATACCCAATAACAAGAGAGACTGAAAATTTCTTCTACAAAGAATTGAAAGAATATTAGATATTTCCCCTTTCTATATTCAAACTTTATAAAATTTGAACTACTTACAATTTGGAGAGTTTTTTAATCTGCGTGGGATGGGGGCTTGAAAACTTCAGTGCTTTTTAATGTGCAAAGTTCCGTAGTTCAAGAGCTTCAAATATTAGCGTATATCGCCCCATTCCTTCAAATTAATAGCAATAAATTAAGTAATAATAATAAAACCCTCTAAATCAAATAGCCCCGGTCCAGGAGTGATTTTTTAAATGTGGTCTCGTTTTAAAATTGGGCTGATTTCTGGTGTGTATAGGGTTTTATTTTTTCGGACATTTCTCAATATTTAAATTAAGAGGCAGCTTTTTATTTTGAACTTTCTGATTTTATGAATAAGGGTTTTAAATGGGAGCGGAGGGGCTTTCGAGTCATAGACCATTTATATATTTACAATTAGGGCTCTCTAATTTGGGAGATTTTAAATTTGGGCAATTTGAATTGTCTTATTCAGATGTTGGAGCGGGGCTTTTTAATTTGTAGAGCATATTTACTTTCAAATCAATTTTACTGTTGTGTTATTAAATGGGCGAATCTTTTAAAGGTAAGACATTAAGTTTTTATTTTAATTGGAGAAACTTGAAAATATTAGAAGACTTTTATGTCGAAAAGTTTTTTAGATCTAAGTGGTGGCACGTTTCAAAGAGGAATTTGAACAATTTAATTATATAAGATAAATTTATGTTACGCCTTCTCATTTTTTTCCTTCAATATGGGGTCTTAATGGGTGATTATCAAAAAACTGACCATTTTGGCCAATTATATTTTCTAAAACAAACCAATTCAAAAAAACCACCTAAAATATATATATTTTTTAAATTAAGAGTAATCTGAGAGAGTATGAAAATGTCAAATTATAAAAGATCAAGGAATGTATTTGTGATGGATATGAATTTTAAACGTTGTTAAAAGTCATGTGACAGGACAAGTGACTATGATAAAACGAGAAAATTTCAAAAATCTTCCGAAAATTTATGTAGAACAGATGAAAATATTTAAAAATATGGAAAAATTACTATTTTTATCATTTGTTTTATTTTTCCGTCAGCAGTTTGAAACATCTTTCCATTTTATATAGCATGGTTTTTATGATTTTTAATTTGAATTGATTCAATATTCAGTTTGAAATACCATTTGCCATAAATGGAATTTTTATTTTCAGCCGAAATCGGATTCATAAAAATGTATGAAACTTATGCGAATGCGTGAAACTATGTCAAATTTATGGAAATTTAAGAAAATTGAAACCTATTAAATTTGTGAAGATGCATGAAATTTATGGAATAATATAGAATTTTATGAAATTTTCGGGAACTAGGGGAAATGTACAGATTTTCTTATCTATTGCTAAACTGCAGAGGGTTGGTATACTCCTTAATATGCAAAATAAACGTAACTGGTCTCAGCACCTTACGAAGACTTGACCAATTATTTTGGACATGATTTTTATTGATGAAATACATTTCTCGCATCAAAGTTGGTAGTCGAACATATACTTTAAACAATGAATAATACAGGCAAAAGAGTAAGCTCAAATTGGATTGAAATTTCGGTTGACAAAGGCATACATCCGGAAAAGTTTCAGGCGATGAATGGTGACTAGGTGTTTGGAATGCTAAGGGTGTGAAACTGTGAATAGCCTTGACAAAAGACAGTGGGAAGTTAAACCACGGACTCAAACTATCGTCACGAGTAGATATTGAATCACATGGGAGCTAAGGAGTTGTTCTGATTATGGATAAGAGAGAAAAACAGCATGGCAGGAAGCATACATTTGTACCTCTCAGATTGCTGTGGATTAGAATGAAAGTGGGAATCAGATGATTATTTATCATAGCGTGTTACGCGTCAGTTGATGATGAAAGGAATAAGGTAAAAGATGCCTTCTGGAATACTTTAGATGATACTATTGGTACTTGCGATCATGGAAAAAAATCATTCTATTAGGAGATATGAATGAATAAGTTGGTGTCCAACGCTGGTATACGTACAGGGTGCTAGGTATTTTCGTAAATCCGAAAACGAATAATAACGGAAAGACGTAGGTTAGCTTATGTTTAGGAATGGGCTTATTTATTACAATTACTTGGTTTAGGCACAAAATAATCCACTCGTACACCTGGTCCAGAGACGCTAACCATAGTATAATTGACTTTGTTATTGAGGATAAGAGACTGAGAGAGATAGTAAGAGATACAAGGGTTATAAGAGGTTCTGAGTGTGGAACTGATCATTACCTCTTTGTTTCAAAAATGATCTTAAGTCAAGGATGAAGAAAAAAGAGATCTTAAAAGAAGAAGCAGACGCGAATCAAGACAGGGAATTTGCAGAAACCAGAAGCGCAAATAGAATTTGAGAGTAAGATACACAATCACCATGTTGGGACAATTCAGAAGACACCAATACGCAATAAAGATATAAAAGGCACATGGTCAATGTTTATGGGAATCATTCTTAGGAGTGCAACTGACGTCTGTGGCGCTGCGGTTAGAGGAAGGAAGAATGACTGGTGGTGGTTGGTGGAATGTTGAAAGCCGCGTTGCTGTTAACGAAAAGAAGAAAGTAGTTGAAGGAAGCAAGGGTGAAATGAAAGCGGAAGAAGAGAAGCAGGTGTAAAACGCTTTCGAAGGAAATAAGAAATTATTTTGGAAATTGGCCAAGGCTAATAAGAAAGAAAGTAGTATTAGAGAGTTAGTCAGAATTAGCAATAGAAAGGGTGAAATGGTGAAATGGTATGGGATACGGACGGAGCAAAAGGCGGCTGTAGAGACTTTTACAAGGAATTATTGGGAGGTGGTGCTATGAAGCAGCTCAACTGGACAGATAATAATTACAATAATTACAGAGCACGGTGGCTTTTAAAAAAGTTAAATGCTATTTTCAGGTACCCCAAATTTATGAATAGTGGATTATTTTGAATGCTTCTGGGGAACCATTTTTGATGAAATTAAAATATTTCCCTGAGCGGATTTTTTTTTGCCTGGAAAAACCTATTTGAAATACTAAAGAGCAGTAAAATACTATTTTCAAGTTAATAATACCATGTAACTACGTTCATATAAAGGAGTTATATGTAAATTAGAATTACTAACGAGAATTCAATCAACAAATAAACAAAAAAAACTATTTTTTGAAATTCATATCAATATATTTATGAATATTTCATCAAAAAATTCGTATACATAATGTTCAAGTTTCAATATTAATTCCTTTTTAAAAACTATAGTAAGTATAATATACATGATATTTTTATGTTATTGTAGAATACATAATGTATATTATACAATGTACAATAATATATAATAGCTATATAATAATTGTATCATAATTAAACGTTCCTACTGTTATACTCGCGTACAGCTTTAAGTAAACGTTCTGCGTAGTTAGAATTTGACTTTTTCACTTTATATTTTTTTCATATTTTTTTAAAGTCTGCATGAGAAGATTCTACGGCTTGTTCCGAGAAAAATCCTGAGCATTAAAATATTTTGTATATTATACTTACTATAGTTTTTATATGAAATTAATATTGAAACTTGAACATTATGTAAACGAATTTTTTGATGAAATATTCATAAATACATTGATATTAATTTCAAAAAATCGCTTCTTTTGTTTCTTTGATCATTAAATTCTCGTTAGTAATTCTAATTTACGTATAACTCCTTTATATGAACGTAATTACATGGTATTATTAACTTGAAAATAGTATTTTACTGCTTTTTAGTATTTCAAATAGGTTTTTCCAGGCAAAAAAAAATCCGCTCAGGGAAATATTTTAATTTCATCAAAAATGGTTCCCCAGAAGCATTCAAAACAATCTCCTATTCATAACTTTGGGGTACCTGAAAATAGTATTTAACTTTTTTAAAAGCCACCTTGAGAGGTATCACCTTACTAAGTATCGTAGGCAAAATATATATAAAAAATACTCATTCATAGGTTAATGAAAATAACAGAAGAAGATATCTTGGAAGTCCAATATGGATTTACGTCCGGAACATCATGTTTGGCTCAGATATTCAGCTTGAGACAGATCACCGAAAAAAGTGTGAAGGTAAACAAAAAAGTTTTCAGTCCATTTGTGAACCTGGAAAAAGCGTTTGTTAAGGTGGATAAAAGTAATCTTTGGGAAATCCTGAAAGAGTATGGAATCCATGGATGCATTTTGAAAGCAATAAAAACAATTTATGCAGACAACAACACGAGTATTAGGGTGAATGGACAACTAAGTATCTGGTTTGATATAAGACAATAACAATAACAATAACAATAATCTAAAATGCATTATGTTCTCTTGGCCGTTTATTTTATTCGCATGAATATGTGTTTAGGAAAAGATTCTCTACGACGAAGAAGGTGTGAATCTCGATGATGAGGTTGTTATAGCACAATCAATCGAAGACTTACAGAGAATGTTGAGTAAACTGAATACTAGCATGAAGAACATGGTCCTTAAAATTAACGATAATCAAACAAAAATTATGATGTTTGAAGGAAAGGATGAAAAAATAGTATGCAACATTGCCGCTCTCATTAATGAGAGGATTCTCAAAGAATGTGATGTAGAGGAAACACTGTTTGAAACAAGTGAAAGAAGTTTATTGAAATGCTTTGGGCATTTTGAGAGAATGACTGACGGAATAAGAATATTTAGTAAAGTGAATGGTAGCGTACCCAGAGGCAAACCGAGGAAAGAATGGTGGGCATGTGTGAATGAAACTCTCAGGTGACAAGGTATGAAAAGCCATAGAGACACAAGAGATGGCCTGAGAAGATGTATGGACATGAATGAAGCTAAAGTGTTATGCCAGGACAGAAAAGTGTGAAGAAAAATAGTTTATAAGAAATGTATAATGAAGAGAGTCAGACCTTGGATACTAATGTGCCCGCATGGACAGCTTTACTTAGTAGATGTGTTCAGAATAAATAGTATGGATCTAACTATGAGATCGTCAGTAAGCTTGCGTATTTTTGTATAATCTTTGAAAAACATTTGCAAATTCTACTAAATTGTGCTTCGATATGATAACATTACTGAGATAATTTCAGAAAACATGTATTACTTAAGTGGAAAATGGCATGGACTTAAAGTAATCAACATTTGTTAATCACCCTTATATTCTCCATCATTATATTTCTCTCCTTTTTTTAATCAGCGAGATTTGAATTTTAAATCGAACAAACATCATGTTCGAAAAGGAATATTTTAAAGTGTGGGGCCTACTTATTTGAAACATTTCCTAATTTCTGCTCTTAAATTATGAACCTTTTCATAATATGTTTTAACTAGTGACGTTTTTGAATTGCAGATATTTTAAAATATCGTTGGGCCTTTCACTCGAAATGTATTACAGATTTAAATTGGAAGAAGCCAACTGATTGCTGACGCATTTTAAAAAGTTTATTTTAAATTGAGATGGTCTTTTTAATTTGGTGATAATATTAGTACCGACGATGAATAATTGAACCCCGCATAGTTTAACCCCACCTTTTCTAAAAGTGCGAAATTTCGCAGGTGCTTCTTAAACCCCTAGTTAAATCGGAGATTGAGCAATAGCTTTTGTAGAAGCAGGTGTTGGGACAAAATAAAAAAATAAATAAGTGGGGAAGGTGTTAAGACGTTGGACGGAACGTGTTCATTGGCAGTTCCATCGGTAAATGCGGACAATTACTATGTACGAGTGACTTACACGAAATCGTATGAATAAGAATGACGGGGTTACGAGGAAGTGGGGCCAGCGATAGTGAAAAGGGGAACTTGCAAAATAATTAACGACGACACGTAATTATCGCACTGCTGACCCGAGCGCTGTAACAAATGACTTCATCGAATGGCATGACCGGGCAGAAAACCTCGTCCTCTACATACGTGACACGATCTTTTTTTTCAAATGCTTCTTAAAGCGACTGCAATTTTTCCAGATCACGATTTAATTAAGAGATAAGCAGCAGCAATTTATCATTAAAAATATAAATATAATTTTATAATTACACCAAAAAGGGGCCATGCATAAAGGCGGATCTAGAGAGAGAGAGGAATGGGGCAGTCGGCCCCACCCCCAGATTATTTAAGAAAACAAAACTCGAAATTCAACATTTCTATACCCGGTACCTAAAGTACTTAAGGCCTTTCAATTGCCTTGACAAAAAGCCCCCTAATTAATTATCAGACCCTGTTTTTAGTACCTGGGTCATGACAGAGTACAAGATTTTCGAAAATTTTGTTCAAATGAAAATCCTCTCAACCTTAAATTTAAGAGGAAATTCCATTCACGTCAAGAAACATCCTTTTGTCACAAGAAGACATTTCTCAGAGTGGTAATTGGACAAATCTTACTGTTTTTGTATGAATTAAAAAAGTAGTTTTACTTCAAAAAAAATTTTGAGCAAATAAATATGAATTACAAAAATGTAATAGTTAATAATTCAAAAAAGGAAAGATTTTTATTAATAATCAAAAACAGTTGAATTGAACAAAAAAATACGAATTTTCAACAAAATATATTAATCCTGAACATTGAGATTTATCAGTCAATAAAAAAAATCTTTCATTCAAACTGTAGAATTTTCAAGTCAGAAAGACTTCTCAGCAAAACACATAAATTTTGAACCAAATAGTTGAATTTTCAACCAAGGTGTTTAATTTTCTACCAAAAAGGACAAACTTTCCACAAAATACATAAATATTTAACCAAATAGTTGAATTTTTAACCAAGAAGATTAATTTTCTACGAAAAAATACAAAATTTCATCTAAATAGTTGATTTTCTTTCGACAAAAAAAATTATGTTTTAACCAAAGATGGAATAGTTATATTTTCATTAAAAAAATTTTATTCATAAAAGCGCATTTTCAACCAAATATTTAAACTTTTCACGCAATAGTTGAATTTTCTACCAAATTTGTAAATTTTTAAGCCAAAAGGACGAATTTTCTATAACACATTTGAATTTTAAACTTGAAAATACGAATTTTCAACCAAAAATTGATTTTAAACAAAAATTATGAATCTCCAACCAATAAAATTGAATTTTTAATGAAGTAGTTAAACATTCAATCAAGGAGTTGAATTTTCAATCAATAAAAAGATGAATTGTCAACAACAACAAATAAATTCCATGCAAGAAAGCATACAAAAATCAGGTTAAAAATTAACTTTTATGTTGAAAATTCCTATGTTCGTCCCAAAACATGAACAGTTTGTTAGAAGATTTAGCTATTTGGCTCCATTTTTTTATTAGATAATTCAACTTTTGTGTTGAAGATTCGTTTTTTTATCGAAAAATAATTTTTTCATTTGAAAATTCAACCATTCTATTTTTAGATAAAAATGGATCTTTTCTAGTTCAAAAATTCAACTATTTGGTTGAAAATTAATGCATTTTGTTGGGAATTCGTATTTTTTTAATAGAAAATTGAGCTTTTTGTTTGAAATTGGCTTTGTTGGTTAAAAATATATGCATTCTAATAAAGGTTCACCTTTTTTGATAGAAAAAAAACTTTGGTAAACAATACCACTATTTGGTTGAAAACTAAACTGTTTTAGTTGAAGATTCTATTATTTTGTTGAAACTTCGTCTTTTTTGGTTTAAATAAACTGTTTTTGATTTAAAACCTTTTTCACTTGAAATATCAACTATTAAGATTTTTTTTATTCATCTTTTTAGGTTGAAAATTCAACTCTTTGATTGAAAGTTGAACTTATTTCTTAAAAATTAATTGTTTTTGTTGAAGATTCATATTCTTAGTTAAAAATGCATTTCTTTGGTTAAAAATTGAACTCCTTTATTAAAAATTTGTTTTGTTCGTTAAAAAATAATTTTTCGTAACTGAAAATTTAACTACTTGCTTGAAAATTAAACTGTTTTCTTGGGAAGTCAACGATTTGTCAGAAAATTAAACTGATCTGTAGAAAATTCATCTTTTCAATTTGAAAATTAACTTTTTAAATGAAAATTCAACTGTTCTATTTTCGGTTGAAAATTTGTCTTTTTTAGTTTACAAATTCCACAAGCTGGTTGAAAAAGTTTACTGGTTTTTGGAAAATTTTTTTATTTTGGTAGAAAATTAATCTTTTTGAATAAAAATTTAACTATTTATGTAAAAATCTGAATATTTTGTTGAGAATTCGTCTTTTTTAGTAGTAAATTGATCTTTTTGGCTGAAAGTACATATTTTTTGGTTGAAAATACAACTGTTTCTTTGATAATAAATCTGTTTTGGTAGAGGATTCAACTATTTTGTTGAAAATTCGTCTTCAATGATTTATTTCAACTCTATTTCGTTTGAAAATTGAACTGCTTGGTTCAAATTTGAACTACTTGGTTAATTTCCGATAAACAGTAATATTTTACCACCATTTTTTCCCCTACCTGCCCCAAATCATCTTACGTTATTTTTGTATTTATTTATTTAGGGGCACGGACCCTAAATAAATAGTCAATCTTCGGCAACTACCACTCTTGGTAAGCTAATAAAACAAGATTAATTTTTGTGAAGTCTAGGATCCTATTTATTTCACGAATGGTTGGAATTGGTTGGATGAGCAAACACTCGAGCTATAATTCTCGCTTTGATTGGGCGCTTGGCCTGAAAATATATTCGCAGACTAGACGATATCAGAGGTTAAAGTGCCGTCGAGATCAAATCTAGCGTGAGATGGAGAGAAAAGGAGAGCAGAAAGAGAGCTTGAAAGCGAGGTCTGCTCGAATTGAAGCCCGCCTTAATTACGGGGTTGGACGTCTAATTAGAAACAGTCCACGATTAAAGCTTGTAGCTGGCACGGACTGGCAGCCTGTTTGTTCAATTTTCGGGGATTTACCCGACGATTTCTAACATATTGCCTTAATCCTTATTTACCTGCTAGATAACTTTTAACTCGATACTGATTCCTAACCTATTATTTCCATAGCCACAAAAACAAAACAGAAAACAGTATTATCAATTTGAACACGCCCCCATTTATCTGGACCACGCCCATTTGTATCTCAAACTTGCCTCTTTCATGCAGATCAAGCCCCTTTTATCTAGACCACTCCTCTTTGAGCCTGGAATATTTTTTCTAATCCTTTCCATCTATGCTGCGATCCTGCTATCTCAACAACGCCAGTTTCTCGATCACGCTCCTTTGCATGTAGAACTTCCGTTTTTATGTGGGTCATATAATTACTAATAACCTATTTTATACTTCTTTCTATTCTGGACCACACGTCCGAATATGGAACACGCCAGCTTTATATGGTCTTCATTTTTTAATTTTATTATGCCCCTTTTATATATTTGCCATGCCCATTTGTATCTGGAACTTACCTCTTTCACCTGGACCATATTCGTTTCATCTAGACGCCGATCTTTTTTAAGAGGAGGACTTTTTTCAAATCTGGAACCAGCTTTTTTTATGTGGGCCACGCCCCTTCAATCTGGACAACACCTCTTTCAGCCTGGATTATTCACTTTTCTGATTCCCTAAATTCTTTGTTAAGATCTGAAATACACCTATCTTTCTGAAACACGCGTTTTATATCTGGAACTGACATTTTTCATCTGGGTCACGTTCCTTTTATCTAAACGGCGAACTTTGTTAACAGGACCACTTTTCTCAAATCTGAAAAAGCCAGTTTTTGTCAGGATCACGCCCCTGTTATCTGGACCACACCTTTTTGAATTTGAAATATTTATTTTTTTAATCGTATAAATTCTTTCCATCTAAACTACGTTCCTGTTAGTTGAACAACTCCCATTTTCTGGATCACGCCCCTTTGCATCTAGAACTTTCCTTTTTCATGTGAGTCACATTATTATTATCTAGGCTACAACCCTCTTAATCAGTAGCCTTTTTTTGCTAATCGATAAGGCCTCTTTCATGTATACCACGTCCTTTCATGTTTTAAACATATCACTTTAATCTAATTCGCATCCTTAACGTTTGAGCAAAACATTTCCTAATCCGAGTTAAACTTTTTTTATCTAAGACACGCCCCTTTTTGTTTATAAATCACGCCTTTCCAGTTTGGCTGCGTCTTCTATTATCTGAAACACGCCCTACGCGCGTTTTTTCTGGTCTACATTTTCTGAGCAAATTGCGCACCTTTTCATCTGTCCCACGCCCATTTTTACCTGGAACCATCCAGGCCATATTCGTTTCATCTGGGCTCTGATTATTTTCAACAGGAAGACTTTCTTCAAATCTAAAACAAGACCATTTTATGCAGGCCACGCCCTTTTTATCTGAACTTGACCTCTTTGAGTCAGGAAGCTTTCTTTTTTCAATCATTTCAATTTCTTCTGTAATTATAAAGACACCCATATTTCTGGAGAACGCCCCTTTGTTTCTGGAACAAATTCAAATAACCAATTGTTAGCCTGGGTTACACTTTTTTCTGAAACACGCCCTATTTTGTTTTTGTTCACGCCTATTCAATTCGGCCACGTCCCCTTATATCTAGACTACACCCCAAAATATGAAACCTCCTTTTTATCTGATCCACATTTCTTTATTTTACCAAGTCCCTCTTTATCTCAGCCACACCCTTTTAACTACTAACATCCCGTGTTTTTCTATCCGCGATCATTTTGGTCTAAATCGCTGAAGGAAATTTTGAAAACGATCGAAAATTATGGAAAACAAAAGAAAATGTTCCT
Organism: Andricus quercusramuli; assembly: GCA_932178445.1. Lineage (NCBI taxonomy): Eukaryota > Metazoa > Arthropoda > Insecta > Hymenoptera > Cynipidae > Andricus > Andricus quercusramuli. The sequence goes on along the minus strand of CAKNXH010064029.1, from coordinate 232,228 downwards.
AAGTGATAGTATTCGTACACAGGGGGTGGCCCCCTTGTAAATATGTATATATATTATACTACTGAGAGGTAGTGAATCCAGAGAGGCCCACTCACGTGGGTAATTTACTAATGTGAATCTACCCAACCGCCCTCTGGTTTACACCCATACCCCTTAGCTTAACCTCTTACGGCCCCCTTTCCATTTTCTTGATTCTCTTTCTCACTCTCTCTCTCTCTGCTTTTGCTGTGCTCTCATGCGACCATCCACATGGATAAATTCACCCTCTTGAAGCGAGCTATTAGGCGATTGTGTCTTAAATAAAATATCACCATAGCCCCGTCGCCAACCACTCAAAATAATAATTGCCTTCTCGGTGTCAACCCCCACCCCATAATCTTTCTTGGAGAAACAATCCCCCTGCACACGTGTTAGCTGGAATTCGATGAGAATGAAAGTGCTCCATTCCTGAGCTGGAGAATCTTATCTAGCAATTGCAGATACCGGTATATTTATTTTTTGACATTCGTTCCTCAGAGGGGACTAGATATAAGGAAGGGTAGTTATTTTGACAAGAGTGTGAAAAAAGGTCAAGAGAAAGCGTTGGAAAAATTTTAGGAAATTGATAGGAATGTTCAGGGAAATTCGAGATATACTAAGAAATCAATGTTTTGAGAAGGAAAAGACTGGAAAAATTACTTGGGAATTTTCTTAAAATACTCCAAACATTTTGTCTGAACTTAATTTTCCGGAAAAAATGGCTTCAGAGACAAGTGTCGAAAATTATCGGAAAACACAGTATTGTTTTGAGACTACTGATATTATTGTGCAACACTGATAAATCAGTAAAGATTTTCCTTGCAAATAATATCCACCAGGTCACAAAATTTGAAAAAATTTGGTTTATTATTAGATCAACAAATTAATGAGCGAGAAGTGAGAGTGCTACTTCATGATTAGAAATACTTGAACACTTTACTGTTCCATTTTTTGTTCTGCATACATGTAAAAATGAATCTGGGTTCATATTTTTTAAGTCAAAGTAATTGTTCAAGTTATAAATCCATCTGAAAAACAATTCGTATCTTAACCATTTCATGCTCTAAAGACTTTTTTCCTGCAACGAAATTGATCAAAAATTTATCGACTATGAATAATATTTACAATTTTTTGATATCAGATAACAATTATTACTCGTTTAAATAAATATGCAAAACAAATACAGATTTTCTTCAATTTTTAAATCACAGATTTTGTTTTTTCAACGGAATAATTTTTAAATTACTTAGAAAGAGACTTTTTCAGACGATGAGGTTTTTCATATATTTGTATAAATTTTATAAAAAAATAAAAATACAGAGGAAAATTTTTGAAATCGCTATATTAAGAAGCACAAGCACTGCAGCTTAAGTCACCATAGACAGTAGCATTTGAATTGTTTAAATAAACGGTTTCTCACCTTTCAAAAATTACGAAATCGAGAATTTTCAGTAAAATTGTTCATAAAAAAATGGTGACTTATTGATGAAAAAATATAAGATAGTTATATGGACAAGTTATATAGAGTTTAATCCGTGAAAACAATGAAATCTGCCGGTAGAAAATTGACGAAAATCTGTATTTGTGTAAAAAATGTATTCAAATGTATAACGAATTTCATCGCGTGACAAAGTCTTTGAATTCGAATGTTTCACGAATGGTGAAAATTCAAATGCGATTTCGTGAAAAAAATGACATTCATTTGTTGACAAGTTGTCAAGTTGTGAATTTCCTTAAAAATAAAAAAATATTGTTCTTTGATAAAGTAACGAACGAGTTGGATTTTTCAAAGTCATTTATAATTCATTCTGTTGAAAATCCGAAATATGGTGGTTGAAAATTGACTTAAATGTGTATTCTTAAAATTTATTTAAATAAATAACAAATATTGTCACCTGACAAAGTCTTCTTATAAATAGGGTCCTTTTTGAGTCATCAACGGTCAATTCCATGAAAAAATGACATCTATTTCCGGACAAATAGTCAAGTTGTGAATTAGTTTATAAAATTGTTTATAAAATCAAAAATTATTTTTCTTCCATCAGTTATCATAATAAACGGATTTTTTCAAGTCATTTAGAGTTAATTCTATTGAAACCCCGAAATCATCTAGTTGAAATTTGTCGAAAATTTGTATTTGTTTATAAAATTGATTTAAATAATAACAAATATCATTGCCTGGAGAAATATCCTAATAAATAAGCTCATTTCTGAGTCACTGGCAGTCGATTTCGTAATAAGAAACAACATCCATTTGTCGGCAAGTAGTCAAGTTGCGAATTTGTTTACAAAGTGAAAAATTATTGTTATTTGATCAATTATAATTAGCAAAGGATTTTCCTAAGTAAATAAAAATTGATTTTGTTGAAAGAAAGAAAATCTGCTGTTCGAAAATTAAGGAAAACTTCTTTTTGTGTATCAAATTTATTTAAACAATTAACAGTCGTTATCAAATATGAAAAAACTTTACATATTATTTGTTTTTCAGTTTTTTTTGTCAATTCTTTAAACAAGTTCTTAGAGCGTAAATCCTTACACGATAACGATTTTTATTTAAAATACCAATTTTCGGCGTGAAACGCTCACATAACCTAAAATTTGTAAAAGATGGGAATCATGATTGAAATATAATTTTTTCAATAGAAAATACCAATTTCCGACAAAAACATACAGAATAATCCACAATTGTTCAAACATTCTAAATCTTGTTCAAACTATGATAATTTTTGTTTTAAAATACCAGTTCTCAGTGTAAAACGCTCACGTAGCCTAAAATATTATAAACATTTTTATATTACCTGTAATTGTTCTAAGATTCAAAATCTTGCTCCAAGTTTACCTCCTTAAGTTTAGTGATTTCTGTTTTGAAAATCGATTTCCAGGGGAAAACGTTAGTATAACCTAAAACTATTGCAAATTGCAAATCTTGTTTAAACTATAATGATTTTTGTTTCAAAATATCAATGTTCGGCGTAAAACGCTAACATAATTTAAAATTGTTCAAAGTTGTAAATCTTTAATAAAGTCCAATTTTTCTATTGAAAATACCAATTTCCTATGAAAAACACAGAAATAATCTCAAATTGTTGAAAGATTCCAAATCTTGTCCAAACTACAATAATTTTGGTTTTAAAATAACAATTTTCGTGTACAACACTAACGCAATCTAAAATCATACAAAAATTATAAATCTATAAAATCCAATGACTTTTGTTTAAGAAAGCTGATTTTCTGTAAAAAAAATTTTAATATAACCTGTAATCATTCTAAAATTACAAATCTTATCCCAACTTTAACTATTAAAATTTAACGATTTTTGTTTTAGAAACCCCGATTTCATGTGGGGAACGTTAATATAACCTGAATCTGTTAAAAATTACAAGCCTCGTTCAAACGATAATGATTTCTTTTTTCAAATGCCAATTTTCGACGTAAAACGCTAACATAACCTCAGATATAAAAGTTGTACATCATCATTAAAATCTAATTTTTGATTAAAAATACCAATTTTCGACGAAAAAAGTCCAAAATCGTGAAAAGGTTCCAAATCTTGTTTAAACTATCATCATTATTATTTTAAAATACCAGTTTTTTTGTAAAACACTAACATAACCTGAAATTGTAAAAATTTATGAATCTTTAAAATCCAATGAATTTTGTTTGAAACAGCTGATTTCTTGCGAAAAACGTTAATTAAACCTGTAACTGTTCAAAAAATTGCAAATCTTGTCCCAAGATTAACTTAACTAAAATTAAACTAAAATTGTTAAAAATTGCCAATAGTCTTCAAAATCTATTTTTCAAATTAAAAATTCCAGTTTGTGACGAAAAATACTCACCTAATCCAAAATTGTTAATAAACTCTAAATCTTTATCGAATTGTCATTCTTTTTGTTTTAAAATACCAATTTTTGGTGCCAGACACCATAGCGCTTTTCACAAAAAACTAGTTATGAATACGTTATAACATAACCTAAAAGTGTTGGAAAATTTTAAACCTTCAACATCCAATGACTTATGTTTAAAAATGTCAATTTTCTGTTTAAAAAACTGCTAACGAAACCAAAAAACGCAATTTGCTTTGAAAAATGTAATCTTTGAAATCTACTAAATTGTGATCAAAATACCAATTTCCGATGTAAAACACTAATATAACCTAAAACTGTTGAAAATTAGGAATCTTTATGACGATTTTTGTGTAAGAATGCTCATTTCTCGTGAAAAACTAGTAAAAATCAGTCTTCTTCGAAACTTTACGATTTTATATTTAAATTCTTTTTTTCGAAACTATTTCCATTGAAAATCACAATCATAAAACATGTATGATATTTACAATAATTTATTAGAAAAGTTGATTATTTACGAATTAAAAATTTAAAATACATATAACACAACGTCAAGTAATAAAGAGCCGATCAGGTCTTCAACAACAATGATTTCGAAATTTTCGAGATATATCGTTACGAAACTTTTTTTAGACAGGATTCTTTTGTTTCCGAAAATCTCGTTGCCTAAAGTGGTCAACTTTTTGGGAATCACCTGATTAGAACCAATTGTTAGTTCCTAAGAAGCTACAACAAAAAGGAACCCCTCTTCCTGAACAGGAACCCAAAACGGTGAATTTGTTCCAAAGGAGACGTCAGTTAGACCTCCAAAGGAACCCAATTTTAATAAAGACTTTTTTCAAAGAACCAATTTCTCCCTTTGACTACTTCGAAATCTTATCTAGTTAATAACACAACTTTTACGCTACAGCACACATGAAATAGAATTCTGATGGACATACTTTAATGACTTTTTAAAAATTTTGGTTGCATATTGATAATAAAAATTGGTGTTGTGCTGATGGATTTTCATGAAACACTTTTTTAAGGATTAATTTCTGCTTTTTCACTGGATCAAAGGTCATGGCAGCAAAAAGATCAGTTCCTTCATTGTATTAAAATGAAGTTTCTTTGAAATCAGTTTTTTATCATGAATTTCGTAGAAATTGACAGATTGGTGGGCTCAGGTAGAAATACTAATGACAGTCCATTCAGGAAGATGAAATCTTTCTATGCAGTAAGTAGAAAATTAAACCAAATTAAATCACAAAAAACTTTACTCACAAAATACAAAAATCGTGTTTTTCCACACAGAAAAATTGCTTGACATAACAGATTAGATTTCAAATTCATAAATATCAAAACTAGAGACAAATTTCAAAAAACCATAAACTTGTTCAAAAGATCGATTCCAAATTTGGTTATCAGTGACTGTCACACAAGCATTAATAGTCTAAATTGAAAAATTAAATTAACCCTTAACAGATCGAATGAAGAGGTACCCCCTTATGTAATTCAAGAATGTATTTTCGGAGACAATGAACTGGACAAGAGAAATACTCAAAATAATAAAAAAACTAGACCAAAACTTTGCAAATATAATTTACACTCAAGGTGATATTCAAAAGTTAAATCTAAATATCCATTCTGCTCTTTGAAATGACAAAACTGACCACTTAAAAGCTTATTTTGAAGGGTAAGAGCAGTGTCAAATTTGCAAGTAGTAAAAAAAAACCAAAACAATTTTTATTATCCTGTGCATAACCTCTAATGTAGGCGAAAACCCCGTTTCTTGACATGATGGGCCAATTCTGACCTCGGATTCGCATTCTGCGCAAAAAATAGATTGAGAAGTAACCCCCTGCTACGCGACAACAATCATGACCCTATAATTTTAGACCTGTGTTATTAGAATTTGCTAAGGATATCAAAATTAATATTGATAAAATTCCAAGTAACATAGGGTAAGAGCACCAGTTATTGGCACCTTAAGAGGAAATTTAGGCTTTAGGAAATAAATAAACACATAAAATATTGAATTCTGAAATAGTGATAATTATACCGGCACTCCAAATTTTATGCAGAATACACTGGAATGTTCAATTCTTATTCAAAGTTGAAAAAAACTTGAAAAATTATTAAAAATAAGTATGTAGTCCCAAAATTTTAGTGCTTGGCACTGCTAACCCAGTTATTGGCACCCCTCGTCACCAGTGATTGGCACTACACTCGCATAACCTCTTCAAACTTCTGTAATTGCGTTAAAACATTGATAAAAACAAATTGTGCATCTGAAAATGTGAAATCAATTTTCTATTAATAATTCTAAATTTAGTATTTTATAAATTTTGTTTTTGGACAAGTCAACATCTTTGACAGCAGCTATAAAGCCTAGCCATGTCACATATGTCTTCTTGGCATATGTTTTTCTTTCCTCAGAGATACTCTCTGACGGGCAAACATATGGCAATAAATAAAATAAAAACCATAAATGTTACTAATTTTCTCATTTTCTACTTTAAACTAGGAAAATTAAGAAACAAATTCAAACATGGATACATAAATAAAGTTAAAACAAATCACCCACCGATTAAATAAAAACTTTGGCTATTTATAATAACATGAATTCCTGCGTAACATTTAAAACATTGTACGACAATATTATTAAACACAATATGTATAAAGATAATAAAATTCTATTTATAATTTAAATAAAACCAATATTTACCTATACCTCGAGGCCTAAAAAGAATAATAAATTAAATGAACAGAACTTTGGAGGTTACGATTACCGGTATATACCGGTATTAAAATGACAGCTTCATTTATTATAATTGTTAGCTACTTTTTCGTCTACCTAGTAAAGACTTTTGTTGTTCCGGCACTTTTAACACTTCATTTGATCAGAAATACGTGAAATGGCTCATGTCAACACAAGGTCTTGAGATTACATAAACTCACTTTTTTCCGGCGAGGCAGGGGTGCCAATGAATGAAATCATTCCCGAATTGCATGGTCTGGTCATTGGCACTGGGGTGCCAACGACTAGAGACCATACTTTTTCTATTCATTTCCATTGGCACCCCCCTAAAATTAATAAATAAATTATTGCCGAGGTTCATTCCTTATTTTGATTATATTGCAAGTATTTCTTTTCAATATTCACAAAAATTTGAACAGATTTACTTGTTCACAACGTTGTTTGAACAAAATTAAAAAATGTTGTCAGCTAAAAATTTTCTTTAGAAAACCGGATAAATTCTTGGCACCCTAAGAAATGAAGTGAATTCATTATTTTATCACTAAATTTGACATTATTTTGTATTAATTATATATGTCGGTACACGCAGAAATAATGGTAGAATTAAAATAATACCATCAAAATACGATAAATGTTTGCATTTTCTTAAAATTTAACAAAAATGAGAGAGGGTGCCAATAACTGGCGCAGTGCCAACCACTAGTGCTCTTACCCTATCACAAGAATTCAGATACAAACTCTCAGGATTATCTCATAATTTCATCACAAATAATAAATAACTCTTAAAAATAGACGAAGAAATAAATGATGTCTACAAATTAATTAATTACTGTTAAAAGAAAAATCCTGATTTCCGTGTCACATTTACATATTATGGCAATATTACAATGGCAATTTTGAGAAGTGAATATGATAAAAAACTGATGACAATCCTTGAGGACTGATACAGTTTAGAAATAATAGAAAATAACCCTTTAAAAAATTACAGAAAGGTACTTTTAATATTTTTAATAAGTTTAGATTGAGACCCGTCATAACAAAAATAGCTTCTCCTGCAAGTAATAATGAGAATTACTTGGTAGCATCATTCAAAAACCAATACAAATTTCGAAAAACCCTGTAAAAAATAGTAAAGTTTCTCTTGAATTTATTGCACGAATTTTGTTTTTCATTCTATTCATTTTCAATTTGATGGTAAATTCTATAAACAAAAATTTGGAACGCCAATAGGATCCCTCACATATGTTAGCTACAATTTTCATTGAAGGTTTAGAGAATACAGTTTTTAATGGCATGAAAAATGTAATTAATGAAAAATTAGGATTTCAATGCGTTTTTTATGCGAGAAATGTTGGCGATTCTGTTCTTTGTGTAGAGACGAGTAAAATAATATAATTTTGAATGCTTTCAACAATATACACCCAAGATTGCTATTTGCTGCAGAAATTGAAAAAGAAAATAAACTCAATTTTTGGACATAACTTTGAGTTTTCTTTAAAAGCATCCGATACAAAATTATGTTGCGATTGTAAAAATTTATTGTTAATATAGATATAAAGTTATCCACCTTTTTTCATCGAAGAACATGTAAACAACAGAATTCATCAGATTATTAAAAAAGACAACAATCGCGAGAACAAAGAAACAAGAGATTTCAATAGATTCAACACGGTTGTTTTAAATTATTTCGAAAAAATTTCAAAAGCCTTGAGATCATCATTAGGAAAACTGAGTTTACATACAATTTATAGAATTCTATTCAAAAGTAACAGAACTATTACAGTGGGAAGGGTAATACGTGACAAAATGGAAAAACAAAATGTAGTTGATAAAATAAAATATGGGAGTTGTGAGACAGTACATATAGGTTAAACAAGAAGGCTGTTAAGGATAAGGAAAGACGAACAACAAAATAAATTTTATAGAAATGAGAAATGTTATGGCGTTCTGTAAAAACATGGAATCACCCATGGCCATGATTTTGATTAAGATAATGTAAAAGTCTTATATAATGAGTCCAAATTCTTTTAAAGTGTGGAACAATTATTTGAATAATGGCTTTTTCAAACTTTTTGTGCCGTAAAATATACGCTTCACAAGAGCTTGAGGCTGGATATTTATATATGATTCAGTGTAATTTATGATTTAAACGAATACAATGTCAAAAGTGGCGATTTTTACAACAATATTTTTTCATCCCTTTATTAAGCAAAGATTTCAAAAAACATATTTAGTTTAAGATTCAACCTCATATTTATCAGGAAATAAATTAATATTAACAATAGCATCACTGGTTTTATAACGAAGTTTCTCGTCGTCCCGAAATTTGAGATGAGTAGTCAATTATTTTTCATACGGTTATCTTTTCTTGTTCTTCAACAAATATGATTTAAAAAAAATAAAACATCAAACATTTTCTCACGGGAAGAAATGATTTTTCCTACTAAATCAAGTGGTAGACACGTAAATAGTAATTCTTTTTTAAGAAAGTATTTCAAAAACTCTCAATTGTTATTGTTTAATAACAAAAATAATCAAACAATTTTAAAAGTGGTACTGTTCCTTGGAAAAAAATGATTTTTTGTGAAATCATGTTGCAAATAAATTAAATGTAATACTCTGATGAAAATGTAAGAATAATCAGTAAATTCAAATTATTATAATTATTAAATATATATTTCAATTTATTTGTAATATTGGTTGCTAACGTAATGGAATATTTTATTCTTATAATTTGTTGTGATTCTCAATCACTTTGAAACCAATTATAAATTAATTTTTTGCGATAAATAAATAGCTGACAATAATGCATTCTCATTAGTTACTTATCAAAATGTTTATAATGACTTATTAATCGACAATATTTAGTGATTTTTCGTGATGAATATTATTCACATACAAATTTTCAGCAGTTTCAGTCAAGAGAAAATATTTTTCTGTGATTAAGCATCGCAAAGAAATATTTATTTATATATAAATAATTTATGACAATTTGATTGAATCTGAAACTAAACATTTTTGTTAATTGAGTGTGACTACAATCATTAAGGTGACCAATGAGTTAATTTAACCTAAGTAACAAATAATTGTTAGTTTATTTTTATAAAGTTTCTAAACATCAAAGTGTAGTCTTCAGTTCGAACATTGTAGGCTAAAAAGATTCAAAGTAGGGTCAGCATTGAAGGAGAGGTTTAGCAGCGTCAAAGTAGGGTCTTGAGTTATAAAAATGTAGGCTCTAAAGATTCAAAGTAAATTCCGAGAGGTGTTACAGTGTCAAAGTAGGTTCTTGAATATGAAGTTTGTAGCATCTAAAGATTCAAAGTAGGGCCTATAGATTTAAATGGAGTCAAAGTAGGCTTTAATCTCTCATTCTCTAGAACTCAAAAGTTTAAAGCAGTGGCTATAGGTTGAAATAGCGTCAAAGTAGGTTCTAAAAAGGAGCTACAGGTTCAAAGTAGGGTCTAAATTTTGACTCTGGGTTATCAATTAAAAGAGATGGAGCTAATGCAATTAATTCAAAAAGGGATCTTTCGGGATACAACAAAGCCTTTAACAGTTTTATCAAATTTTTATGAGAAATGATTGTATTTTGAGATTCTGATGATTGTTTTTTAAATAATCAAGAAAATATGCGAAAGATTTCCGAAATATTAACGATTGACACATATACCTAAAAATAAAAAATGAAGAATAAAGAATACAAAAATTAATAAAAAGTATCAATACGATAAAAAACTTCAAACTGATATATGGGTAATTGTCAAATTGAAGGCAAAAATGAAGTCCCAGCAATATAACATGAACTTAGAAACTCGTGCTGATTTTTTAAAAATTTGAATAAACACTTATTATCATCCTGTACAAAATGGTCAGTTCTTTTTTTTTCATTTCTGTTCCTATTTACTTTAATTTAATATAAGAACACCGGAAACGTCATTACCGTACGGTGTCCCAACCTGACTTTGTACAAGGATAAACTGATTTTCTCCTTTTTTTTATACAGTAACCTGAAAAACGCTTAACGTATCAAGTTTGTTAACTTCACATAAACATAAATTTAATGTATGCACATCTTTTAAGTCAAATAAATAATATTGTGAAAGCCTTGAAGTCTGTCCCTTCATTTTTGCCATTTCAGACGTCATTACCGTACGTGTTTTTCTCTAGTAAAATATTGTAGTTACAGTTGAGTAATAAATACAAAAATATTAGGCTAATCGTTTAATACAAGATGTTATAAAATTGAGCTTAAAATATTAAATCTCTTTCTTGTGAATCCGATATTAAAACTGAGAAGTGCATCTTGACAACAAAAACGTCATTCCCATACGTGCGTTAAAACCCATTTTCGGGGTGAAAACAATTTATAAAAATCATTCCGTTACTTGATTGGCGGTGTTTTCTTTCATATGTAGGTGACTTTTTATAATTAAAATCTGTTATTTTTTTATAAACATTAAAAAAGGTTAAACTTCAACATTTTTATCGCATCATTACCGTACGGTACAATAGAACAGCGTACGACTGATTATATGCGCTTGCACATGGATTCATTATTATTTCTTATTTTCATAACTGTCCCTTTTGGGTTTAAGATTTTTACATATGATCAAATCAATTTCCGTTATGAAATATTTAATTCCTAATAACAATATGATTGCCATCGTAGGTGCTAACATTTGCCTACAATTTGACAAATACCCATATATTATACCCTGAGGAGGAGACCTAAACTGGTTTCGAAACATTTTGGTCCCAAAGTAGCATTAAAAAGACGGAGAAAGAAAAAGGAAATGAGAGTGAGGATGGGTTGGTTATTTCTTTTCTATCGCTCCCTCTTTTTTCCTTTGTCATATGTCTGTATCTAATGAGCTGATAGCAATATTGTTTAGAAACATATGTCTACATTCGAAGTCTTGTTATCCAAATATTTTGTCTCTTTGTTCAAAAATAACTTTTCACACAAATTGTCTCGTCAACATTGTATTCACAAAATTCCTCTAAAAAAATCTTGTAAGTCCCTTAATTACCAACCCCTCTTTCCAAGCGGTTGGTTTGTGAATGCGCTCTTATCTTATATTTAAGTGTTCTCCAAAGGAACCCTTTTGAGTCTCCACAGGTTTCTATTGAAGTTCAACTTTACTGAACTCGAGTTTTGTCCGTGTTGCTTTCTAAAAATTCCCATAAAATAAAACCCAACAAAAAATTTGAAATATTTCCAAAATTTCACGAAAGTTAGCTCACCACTTTGATTTTCCATGTTGATTTTTTAAGAGAAAATGCAACAGCTGAAATGGGTGAAATCGAGAAGATAAAGGATTTGAGGCAACACGAATATCCAAAGTTCCCAGTAAATGTTCGACTGAAAAATGCGTCTACACTGAAATCGACTATCGCGTGTTACAGGGCAGTGAGGTGAGCTGTAATTGCCAGTAATAACAGAGTAATCGCGAAACTTACACCACTAGCTGCAGGCAGGCAGTCAGAAAGAAATGGTGAAGGGCGGGTGACGGGGTTAGGGGGTTAGAAAGGGAGGGTTGGGATGCAGATGGAGAGAGAGAGAGAGAGCCTTAGTCTGTACTTAAGAAATTTGAATTTCAAATTTTGGCCGAACCTTGGTCTATTTAGGAATGCTATATTCCCTCTTTGCAACTTGCATAAAAAAAATTTCAGGCACCCGTAAGGTTAAACCTTCCACGATGTTGCTCATATTCCACTGGCGGCTTGTTTGACGGAAAGAAACTCAATCTCTGCTCGTAAGAAGGTTTCTCACATGAAACGAACTTTTGAACTCGAGTAGTTTAGCAACTTTCTATTTTCAGCAATATTAATAGAAAAAGGACAATTTGAAAGTACTGTAGAAAGTTCAAATTAATATTTCTGGCAATTCAATAGGAAAAATTTATTGGATTAAATTCATTACCTAGAAAAACTGGAGGTTCACTAAAGTTGTGGTTCAAATAAAAATTGGTATCTTCTGGAACCTGAATTCTAATAGAAACCTGTGGAGACCTAAAAGTATTCCTTTGACGAATACTAGAATAGAACAAAATAAAGGCGCATTCACAAGCCAACAGCTTGCAAAGTGAGGTTGGTAAGTTAGGGATTTAGAGACATCGATGTTCAATAATCGACCGATTATGTAAGACGAAAAGTTTCTTCCATATGAATACGCCTTTATATTCATAAATTTCATATCTATTCTGCATGAGATAATATTTTATACTTAAATTCTCTTTATTAAATTATGTCTGACAGATTTCTATTATGTGTGATTTAACGTAAAAGTTGTGTTATTGACTGGATACAATGTTGAAGTAGACGAAGCGAAAATTAGGTTCTTTAAGAAAAAAAGTCTATCAAATTTGTGTTTCTTTGGAGGTCCAATGGAGGCTCTTTTGGAACAAATTCATCGTTCTGGGTTTCCTTTCAATTAGAAGGCTTAATTTTTTATAGCAGTTCCTTGGGAACTCTTTTAAAATGAACCCGTGAAATCTCACTGATTTCGAGTGAAATCTTACTGGTTGATTCTGCCTTAATCAGTGAGTTTCACTGGTTTCTCAGTACCAATAGTCATCAGGTCGTACGCCTTGTCGTCGGTCAGCTGTTTAGGTATGACACTTATCATTAATCACTATTGTGGTAACAGTTGTAAAATTATCTTTTAAAAACCGCACTTTACTCTCACAACAATAAATGAAGGCCGGGCTGCAATATAATGTCATATAATATGTTGCGCTTGGTTGTGGGAAGGCCCGTCATTATGTCAACGTGTCGCGTCGCTTGAAGTCAAACCCAAGTGGCCAGGGACCTTCCCACTATAAAGCGAATGATATTATGTCTCCTTCTCATTGCAGCCAGGTGCCAAATATTTCTAACAAAAACACAAGTGCACAGTAAGGTTCGTTTTCACTCGAAAAATGCCCAGACCTGACCGTGACGCGCGCGTACTAGACGACTGGAGTTCCATGTCTTGCCCGCGTGGAGCGCTATATCACTGGTTCAATCTATCATTTGGCGTAACTGGTAGAATCAGTAGCGCTATTTTAGTTAAGTCACTTACTGGTTCAAACAGTCAAACTGCAACAATCACTGGTTCACCAGTGATAATTCAAAATACTGATCCAACCAGTAACAATTTCACTGTTTCTGTTTGAGAGAGCACGATTAGAAGAAGAGACGTTTCTGTAAATTATGGACAGATATTTCAATTTTAGATCTATCGAGTTGTCCCTCAATGTGCTTATTTACAATTAGCCATTGAACACAAATGAGAAATTACTTATTGAATTTTACTCCCATAAGCCCATAAGTATGGGGTCCCAAAAAACCCCCATAAGTGAAACGATGGGTTTTCCGAGTTTTTGGTGATAATTCTTATTTTTTTGTGGTTTTTTTTTAGTAAAAATAGTTCTGTAATACATAAAATATTACTTCTTACTGATGAGTAGATGTTTTAAATAAATTTTTAGACAATTTATTATTGTTTGTATGAATTTTCTCTTAGAACAGAAGTAGAGTGTCACGACTTTGTCAGATATTTTAAAATTTTCAGTCATAGTGAGAAAATAAATATACAGTTAAGAAACATAATTGTTCAAACAATTCATTATCATTTGTAACAATATTTTCTAAGAATAGTGCTAGAAAGCTGCATTTTTTTCTGAAATTTTCAACTTTTTCTCAACTTTTCATTTACAATGAGGTAATAATTATAATTTTCGAGACAAATTATTATTATTTTTAACCATCTTCTCTTAGAGAAATACTGAAAAGTTGCGACTTTTTGCTGAAGTCTTCAACTTTTTGTCAACTTTTCACTTATATCAATAGTAATAATTAATCAGAATTGATGAACATAATTTTCACCTAAAATGATTTTGTTAAAGAATCTCTTTTTTTCGTGGAAATTCTGTTTTGAAATGAAAACCCAAAAATTATTCATTCACTTCCTATTTCACACTAAACTTTAAAGTAATTGATTCTTTGATCATTTACTTTGGTCATTCTTTGGTCACTTACTGACCCACTCCGCCGACCCATTCCTAATTATATTCTATTGTTTGTTTGCTCTCTTTAGATTAATATTTAAAAAAAAATAAGAACACCTAATTCAGAAAGAAATGTTAATATTGAACTCTTACCTGCAAATCATTATTTGTCAACATTGTGTACGCAGAAAAAATTCTCTCATTCTTGATACTTCTCATATTTCCATGGTCTTATTTTAAGGACCAAATTTTTATAACAGTAGATGGATAAAATAATAAAAGGCGATTTTGTTTCAGATTCTGTCGAAAATATATTCCTATTTAGAAAATAGCATGTTCTGGGTAAGCTTTTATACTTCTTAGGGATAGATAATACTTCATAACTTGATAAATATATAGTACATTCTAGATTGCAAAGGAAAAAGTGAAAAGAAGTTTTTCCTCATGAAGTACATTTTTTGCTCTATTTATTAAGATTTCCTCAAAAATGAATAGAATTAGTAGAATCATTCCAGAGATTAATTTAATGGTTTCTACTTAATTTTATAATGATATTTTACTCTTTTTCCATTTAATTTGCCCACAATAAATCAAGGACTTCGCAGTATTTCAGAGATTTTTACATATCGAGAGTATCTGCGAAAAATCTTTTCAAATGACTCAACATATCCAACGGTTAACTTCAAAATGCGACGTTATTTTAAACTGACCCTTAACACATGATACTCTTTGTCCCAAAAATCAGTCGCGCAAGTGTTTTTGAAGGAGCAGATCGTGTCTCCCAAAATTAGGAAAGAAACCAAATACAAAATTCTAAAGTCTTATTATTTTCATAAATTGTATCTCTGTATACAGATAATTTCAGAAATTATTTCTAAGCGCGTAACTCAAGTTTAACCTAAAAATTGGAAAGAAAATATAAAATATTGAAGCTCATTTTACAGATGAGTAGTTTTTACTAATTTATATCAATCTTTCGTTGAAATATAATTTTTAAAGCTAAAAACTTCAAATAATGCTGAAAATTTCTTAATTATAAAAATGTAGACTTCCGCTCCTCATGTGATGATGGAGAGGGGGGCGGAAATCGTGCATTCATATTTAATGATTTTTACTTTAAATAGACGAAAACATTAGTGTATGTATGCATATGTATGTATGGATATGTATGTATGATCAGAATTATTTTGTTTAGCTGGCAGTAACGAAATGGAACGAAAGGGCTGCTGAAGATTGGTGACCTTTCTCAAGCATAAAAACACCAACCAACTGCGACTCCTCTGTTTCCATTCTCTGTCCTTACCCCTCAGTAACCGAAGAATTGGTGGGACTGACGTTACAACTAGACTCTCCACCATACGACGAATCACTACTTAACTTGTACATCATTTTGACTCGCAAAATAAATTTCGCGCATAAAGCTGGTAGTTGGGCTTACAATCTAAACAATCAATAATACGAACAATAAAATAGCATCGGAATGGACTGAAACTTTGATTGACGAAATGCATACACTCGGTAAATGTAAAGGTCGAGTTTCAGGCTATGAATGGAGACTAGGTGTCTGGAATTCTAGAGGGTGAATGATCTTGAGTTAAGAGAATTACGAGAAACTATGCACGTGAGGAAGATAGATATTTTATGCGTACCTGAGACAAAGAAAAAGGGATGCAAAAGTGGAAACATAGAAAATGGTATGTTGAAAGGCGGTTTTGAAATTTGGTCAGGAGTAGATAGTGAATCCCATGGTAGTCAAGGGGTCGGTTTGATTATGAATGAAAAAGCAAGACAAAACCTCAGAGATCATGATTTTGTATCCCCCAGAATGTTGTGGGTCAGAATGAAGGTAGGAATCAGAAGATTATTTATCATAGCGTGCTACGCCCCAGTTGATATTGATTCCAGAGAAGTCAAAGACGCCTTCTGGGACACTTTAAATGATTCGATAAGTACTTGCGATCATGGTGAGAGAATCATTCTGCTAGGAGATATGAACAGATGGGTCGGCGTCCAACGTCAGGATACAGATACAGGATGGGTGCTAGGTAATTTTGGGGATCCAAGAAAGAGTTATAATAACGGGAATACATTAGTTAGCTTATGCTTAGAAAAGGGCCTATTTATTCCGAATACTTGATTTCGACATGAAATGATCCTCGTGTACACCTGGTGTAAAGGAAATAACTACAGTATTGTATACAGTATTCATTGTCTCTGTTATTGTGGATGAGACTAAGAGAACTAGTCAAAGATACAAGAGTCATGAGATGTTCTGAATGCAATACTGATCATTACCTTTTAGTCTCCAAAATAAACTCAGGGCTTGAAAGAAATAAAGATATAGAAGGCGCATGGATACTGTTACGGGATATAAATTGTTAAAACTGCACAAGAAGAGGAAAGTCAAACGACTAGTCAAGGAAAGTAAAGATAAAATCAGAACAGAAGAAGAGAAAAAAATACAAAACGACTTTGAAGGAATCATTAAACTATTATTTGAAGAGATGAAGGAAGTAAAAGTACAGAGTTTGTCAGCATGAGAAACAACAAAAGTGAAATGCTATATGATACAGACGGGATAGTAGACGCTTTAAAAGACTCTTCTAAAGAATTATTAGCAGGTGAAGCTATAGGGCAACATAGGACATAATGCATTAGAAAACCCAATTAAGAAAGTCTGTGTTATTGAGGTTAGAGATATAATTGAGAACTTAAAAAACAGTCAGGCTGCTGGTGTAGACAGTGTTAGCGCTGAAATGCTTAAATACGGTGGCAAGTACATACCTTACAGGTTATGCGAATTGACAAATTTATGTATCGAGATGGGAGAAGTCCCAGATGATTGGAAAAAAGCAATTATCGTACCAATACACAAAAGAAAGGGAGATAAAAGCAACTGCAGTAATCACAGAGGTATTAGCTTAATAAGTACCGTAAGTAAAATATACTTATAAATACTTATTCGTAGGTTAATGAAAATTACAGAAGAAAAGATATGGGAAGCCCAAAGTGGATTTATGCCAGGAAGATCATGTACAGATTAAATAATTAGCTAAAAACGGATCACAGAAAAAAGTTTGAGAGTAGGAAAGAAAATTTTCTGTGCATTTGTTCACCTGGAAAAAGAATTTGACAAGGTTAATAGAAGTAAGCTTTGGGAAGTCCTTGAAGAATACGGAATCAATGGATGGCTTCTAGAAGCAATAAAAACAATATATATAGGTAGTAAGGCGAGTGTAAGGGTAAATGGTAAACTGAGTGACTGATTCGATATTATGCAGGGCGTGAAACAAGGATGCGTTATGTCCTCGTGGCTATTTATCATATTTATGAATAAGTGTCTTGAAACGGCCCTCTGTGACGAAGAAAGTGTAGATCTCGAAACAGTGAAGGTAGGTGGGTTAGTTTTCGTGGGTGAAAAAATTGTTATGGCAGAATCAATCGAGGACTTGGAAAGAATGTTGAATAAACTGAATACAAGCATAAAGATCATGGGCCTCAAAATTAACGTGAACAAATCAAAAATCATTGTGCTTGAAGGGAAAGGTGAGAAAACAATGTGTAACATTGTTCTAAATGATGAGAGATTAGAACAAGTTGATAACCACGTATATCTGGTTAGCCTATTCACTAGCGAAGAAAAGATAGATGGGGAGTTAGACCGGCGCATAAGAAGGTTATCGATGGAGCAGGATCCATTCTTAAAAGTAAAAACATATAGAAAAAAGCTAAAATGGCAATACATAGTTCTATATTTGTACCGACTGTGCTATACGATAGCGTGACATGGACCTGTCAAGAAAAGGACAGGAGTAAAATCAACGCGATTGGCATGAAAACTCTGCGCACAATATGCGGGAAAACACCTATGGACAAAGTGAAAATCAAGATAATCTTCAAAGAATGTGGTGCAGATGAGGCACTAGTTGACATATAGGAAAGAAATCAATTAAGATTGTTCGGACGTGTTAAAAGAATGAAATATGAAAGACTGACAAAACAAGTGTGTGAAGGTGCAGTAAATGGCAGAATGCCCAGTGGCAGAGCCCAGAAGGAATGGTTTAGAGTGTGTAAATGAGCCTTTAATCTGAAGAGACGTAAGAAGCCATAGAAAAACGTGAGCTTGCATGACAAAATGCATGGACGTGAAGGAAGCTAGAGAAGTATGCCAGGACAGAAAAGTGTGTTGACAAATAGTTTATAAAAAGAGTGACAGTAGAGTGAATGACATCTGAAACAACAGGCCTTGGATTTTTGTCTTATGGGAGATTCATGTTAAACTTCATAGAGTTTGCGGAAACTCTGAATGTAAATTTTCATTTTCAAAACTAGCTGTTATAGCTGTTCGTCACGCGTGACTGAGCACATTCTCTCTTTTGGCCCAACGGCTCCTCTTATCACGTCTTTGCGGAAGCCATCAGTTCTAGGAACGGCGTAAACCGGGGGGTCTTATAATAGGATTTGAGCATATTTACTTTTTTTTCGAACAAATTTGGTGAATGAGAACATGGAAATTGAGAAAGACAATTTTCCAATGCGTTCTTGGACCGCCCCAATGTATAATAATAAATCAATAGCTGGTTCAATAGGAGAAATTCCGATTGGGTAATGTAGGAGGTATAATAAAATTATAAGGTTTGAATCAGGGAGATGGAAAATCCTTAATTTTCACAGCATTTAACATTAACGGTATAAACTTTCTCCCGAAAAGCAGCGAGTCCCGCTCGCACGGTGCTTCAAAGGAAAGCTCGCGACGAAAAGTTTTTTAATATCGGAATGCTTTTAAACCAACAAAGTACGCGCGACATCTTGCAGTATCGATTGAAAACCAACTACACTCTTGATTGAGAACGCGCTCTCGCAATTAAGGTAATGGCTGGATCACAAACAAGTAAATTATACTCTTTACCCCGGCCCCTTTGCCCCTCAGGCCCCTGAAATAGGGTGGGAAAAGGAGGAGAGATAGTGCCTTTTTTCCACGAAGCCAATTCGAGAGATTGGTAGAACGTTGCAATTAGCAAGTCGTCACGAGTTTCTCACTTTCAGACATCCTTCTTTTATGATCAGGCCAGGACCTTTTTCGCAAATGAATAATAATTTAATCGTAGTTGGAACATTTAATGGAATGAAAATTAGTAGTTATTACTAATTCTATATTCAATTAGCACTGACTACTGATATACTAGGGCCAATGCTCCAAAATAGAGCTTGAGTATAAAACCAGCAAAAAGTATTAGGAGAAGTGAAAAATAGCCATTATGAAACAGCAAACAGGCTTGCTCAAATAGGGAAATAGTACCATAGGGGTCATAAATTAATAACGTAAATAAAATAGTAAAAAGGTACTTGAATAAAAGTATGATAATAGTTGGATTAATATGATATCGAGGATAATGAATGACTTGGCTAATTAAACCCGTTGTATCATTTCATAGGGTCATAAAATACTAGAATTACGTACAGTGAGTTGATACTCAAATTGAAGTCAGACAATTCTATGATCATTAGGACGTTCCGGATAATAAATTGCTCGGTTCATTAAATCATTGATATGGATTGATATAAATTGATATGAAGCGATTATATAGGTTCATCAAATAGTCTACATGTTCCGTGGCACCTGAAATGTATGTATACACTAAATCATACTAGAAAAAGACCAAATATTCAATGACTGTAATATGTATCGCAAATGTGGTCATATAATGTAATGTCTATTTTATGGCCACTATGGTTTTTACCATACAGATAGACTTACGATAATCAGGATATTTTCTGACCCCTGTAATATGCACTTTATAGATGATTAAAAAAGTCCTATTATTCCATAGCCCCTATCTTGTGTACCGTTGTATCATTTTTTAGGGGACATAAAATACTATGATAAAGTACAC